>OZ023273.1:99872395-100016364 GCA_964007475.1 Hybos culiciformis
ACTTTATCATGAAAATCTGTATTATAGAAAAAAAAAAAGAAAAAATTAAATAAATTGTTTGTTTTTGTTTTTTTTTTTTTTGTTTTTTTTTTGCATGAAAACTACATCTGTATATAAATATATGAATAGTGTACTCTCGGTGTTACGATATTGTAAATATAATTACGTACCGGGTTACTTTCTTTTTAATATAATTTTTTTGATGTACACTGAGAAAATTTTTATCAAATTTTATTGCATTTGTAAAATATGTATGTGTAATTATATTTTGTCTTAACGCCCAGTAACATAAATTCAAATGATTTTATGTCACTTTCAAAATAGGTTCATTGTCGTTAAGACACTCTCTTAAAGTGACATAAAATCTAAAACGAAAAGGGCTTAAAGCTCAACAATATTTTAGAGAAAAATAGAATTCGACATAAAGCCCACAAAAACCTATGCGACCACAAAAAAATTTTCAATTTTTAAATATAAAAAAAAAAAAAAAATTTGTAGTTTGTTTGTTTGTTTGTCTCGGAAAAAAAGCGAAAAATTAAATAAAAAAATTTTACTTTTTTTAAAAATATAGTTATTTATTGCGTTTTGAAAGAACACTATCTAAAATCGGTACATTGCAAATACAAAGTTTTCTAACAAATAAAAAAATATTTTCAACAAATAAAAAAATTCGACAAAAAAAAAAAAAAGCCAATCGGCAAAATGGCAAATGTTTGAGTTAATTTTGTTGTCTCAAATATTATTCATTACCAATCAGTAGACCTACATACTTTGAAATTAATCAAAAACAATAATAACTTAATAACTATCAAATCGAAATACTTTTATTACTAAGTAGTGCAAACACATTTTTTCATATTCACATAGGTATGCAGTAAATTTTGAATATGCATTTTTCTTTTTTTAAATGCGATTCTTCATTAATACGAGCCCTGCATCATAAGACTTCGTACGGGTTTTTTTTTTTTGAGTTTGTTCTACTTTTTTCCTATTTTCTCCAGTTTTGTATTTTTTTCGTTTAAACCAACCTTTTTTAGGAGTTTTTGGTCTTTATAAAAAAAAATTTTTTTTAAGTTAGATTTTGAGAAAAAAAATTATTTTCCAAAAGTCTACTTTTTCAACTTTTTTTATGGGCATCGCAGAAATTTTCGAAAAATGCATTTTGAAGGGCATTTGGGAGTAGTTTCTTTTTTTCTTCGATAACTTTATATAAAACTGAATGACTAATAAACTCTTCTACACTCTTGGAATATTATAAAGTTAAAGTCTGTAAGAATATGAAGGTAAATCTAAATTATCCTGCTCATTGAAATTTTTCTGAGCAGATTCCAATCAAGAGAGATATAAATACCATAAAATGGATTCTAGACTTGGCATGAATATTCTTAAATAGGACGGAAAAAATAAGAATAAAGAAGTTTCATACCATAATGATTGAATTCAAACAAAATCGACATGTTTTCAATTTTCATCCAGCGAGCTCCACCATCAGCAGCTTCTTCTATTTTCATAATCCATTATGTTTTTTGTACTGCCATATTCAGATTGTTTTAATTCTTTCATTAATTAGTTTAATATATTTCAAATGTTACATCAACTTAGTTTAAATGTTACATCAACTTAGTTAGTTAATAAGATCGTTTTTTGTACATACAACGGGTGTAGGCTGTAGGAGTATATTATGTCATCTCATCTATATTATCTCATCTCATCTAGATCGATTTAATGAAATTTGAACGGATAGCAGATAGATTTGATCACAGGTGTAAAGCGACTTAGGGTTAGGAGACATATTATTATATTATAGGCATATTATTAGTATACGGTGTTGCATTATGTATAAATTGTTCCAAATTTGAACAAATCGTTCGACAACTGAATTATTTTTTAAACTTAGGTACGTACTTTTCATCACATATAATTGTTAATGACCTAAACTGTGCGGCTTGCATTTAACATTTAAACATTCGAATATAAATAAATTTATAAAACTAAAATGCAAGCTTTTGTCTGAATAAGTTTTCAAGTTTAAATAAAGCTTTCAAACACACAAAAAAGTTATAGATACGAAACACAAACACTCAATATTTATTTATTTATTTATTTCATCTACCGGGTATAGACCCTTACAAACATTACTATAATTTTAATGTGCATGCGATCGGTAAGTTGTATTTAGAATCGTAAATTTAGCTCGGTAAATGGTATATTGCATGCGTCAATACACACGTAATTATTTAATTAAGTAAATTTAATTTACATTATCCGTATTAAGTAAATTTTATTTACTTACTTTATTTTGAACTTTTGTTTATCTTTTGCATTGCAAATGTTTTGATTGCAACTACCTCTCACATGCACATTAAAACAGTATATAAAACATGTTAATAAAATTTGTTATACAGCTCGTTGTATAAATATATAAAAACAAAAAAAGTTGGACACTTGTTAATATTATATCACTCGACGTAACGGTCTCGTGATATAAGTATTGACTCGTGTCTATGTGTTTTTGTGTATACAAAAATCCTAGCATAGAACTAGGTATCAACATATACTCATAAAAAGATAAATCCATAGAAAAGAGCACACCTAGATTGTTCACTTTAGTTACTCTTTGAATAGAATTAAGAGCAATGAAATAATGTACAAAAAATGTATGATTACATCTGTAAAAAGAAGCACGAAATATTTATGGAATTAAGATTGAATTTATTAAAATTATAATTACACCAATGTATCAAATAATCAATATCTTGCTGTAATAGTTCAATATATTAATTTCAATTATATTAATTTAACAAGTAGTCTTTTTTTTTGAAACTTTACTCTTTAAATTTTAAATAAAGACCAAAAGAAAATATTTTTTAATAAACAGTATGTGATTAACCCTACCCTATCAACAATTTTTTTTTGAAATTCATGTAGGTATGTATATAAAAACCACCTGCGATCCATCCTCAATAGCATTATTAACATATGTAATTACTAAAAATTACTAATCTTGTAACACCAGAAGAAGATTTTATAACCCCTGGCTAATGATTTGAAATAGATTTTACTTTTTTAGGAATATATAATTCAAATTAATTCCTTTATTCAGATATTAAAACTCGAAACATTTTAAATAAAGTCTATCAAAAATATCAGGTTTCAAGCTCTCAATAAAAAATTGATTATAATATTATAATCACAATCACAAGTGAATAATGAAAAAATTTAAAGAAATTGTACCCAATTGAATTGTGCGACCCAAAGCACATATTTTAATTTCATAGAAAGAGTTGATATACATATAAATATCAACACGGGTTATTGAAACTCAATTTCATATCTATAGTTTTTTCTAGTCAAAATCCGCGAGTTCATTCAATTCTTTCTAATTTATCTTAAATGTGAGAATTGATTCAGTAATTTTGATGTTCTGGAGTATTGTAAATCTATACCAAGAATGCACTTAAAATTTGAAAAGTGAAGGAATTTTAATTTCATCCTACAGTATCTTGTTTAACCAACTGATGTTTTTTGTTTCTGTATACAAAATCAATGTCGTAACCGTTCGGCCTTAAGTACAGTGAGAAAAAAAATTCGAATTTAACAGATATAAGACATTCTAGTCGAATTTAACATGCTGGTATAAGACTTAAAAATTGATGCTATTGCTATCATATCTTTGTCATGCCATGTCCATCATAAAATTGATATTCTCATTTTATTTGCATTATATTTACCTAAAAGTGCATCATAATTATCCCTTAAATCATTATTCAATAAATTATTCTTAGATTCATTGAAATTATTTAGTTATTGTTTTAAATTAATTTGTTTTGAAGTTCCTTTAAAAATACAAATAAAAGTTAATTCGTGTACATTTTTTTGTTTAATTTTTAATGAATTCTTATTAGTTTAAAATACTTTTCTTCGATTTTACAAGCATTTTTATATTATTATTTTATCTAATATATTAATAACTTAATCTAATGTATTTGACTTATGATAGTGACTATACAATTGCTTCTAAAATTGATTCTAAAAGATATTTAATAATAAATTTTATAAAAAATGTGACGTTATACCGTTTAATATGAAAATAATTAGTTGTTGATTTTAAATAAATACAATCATGATATTTTGTTTATTTGTTAAAAAAAATCTTTTTTAGAATATAAAATTTTTATATAAATCAGGGTAGAGCGGGATATTTGAAAATGCATCATTTTAACTCTTTATATTTTACTCTGTGGACTGTGACTGTGACTGTGAACATTATAGAGCTAGCATATGAACATTATAAAAATTTTATTGAACTAACACAAATATTTTTTTTAATTTATCGATTCTTTTTTCAACTGTTGTTAAAATTGGTTAATCATTTTAATTAAAACACTTGTACTGTTCTACAATTTAATTATTTTTTATTAATTTATAAATAAGATTTACAAATTCACAAAATTTTAATTTATTGTCGACTAGTTTCGCCCTATTAATCATCATCTCGACAAAGACAGTCTTAAGTCATCATCTGGACAAAAACAGTAGATTTTTGAAGTAGTTAATATATTTTCCAAAAAAATCTATTAAATATATGTTTTCAAAAAAAAAAATGTTCTCTTATACTCAAATAGATAAGTACTAAAGTATTACGACTCTGTAGGGAAAAAAGAATCAGTCGAAAAAAGTTATATTTTTGGTTCTGAAATTAATTTCAAAGTGATTGAATGTACAGAACTTGTTCCTAGGGTACATAGATGCAATTAGTTATTAAACTATTTTGTTCAAAAGAGGTAAGTTATGAATACTTCATAGGACAAACGAATACAAAATAAAGAAGTTTAGAGTACGAAGCTAAAAGAGAAAACCTTGGAAAGAATTGAAAGAACTGTAATAAAAAATAAGAAATGTTTTCTGCAAATAATTAATTGTAAGCACATTTTTTTTTGTAAATTAATTGGAGTCGGTACAACGCTTAAACATTTGTACTTATATACTTTAAACATCTGCTTCAGCCCTGATTTATGAACTTAATTGTTTTTGGTACATTAAATAAACGTAAATATCTGCTATCTATTAATGACAAAGTTACAAAAATTTTACTTTCTTCCTTATGAGTTAGTTTTTAATTTTCAAAATTTTTTTATTGTAAATAATCACAACAATCATTCTTTGATCTATATATAATAAAAATTTTGCTTTAGAACTAAGTTTATGAGGATAGTTTTATTCACAAAAAATAATTGAATAAAACATTGACTATTATTAATAATAATATCATAATAATAATAAAAATTAAAAAGAAAATGAATCATTACAAATCCTCCATTAGTCGTCGAATGCTATTTTAAAAAAATATTTAATATAACCGAGTGAAGTAAAAAAAATTACGCCTAACGTAATTTATAGTGCTTTTTTGGTTTCTCGTTCTGTTAATATCTAAGTTCTTAAGAGTAAAGTTTATTTAAATTTATAATTTCTGTTTTTTTTTTAAAGCAAATTTATAAAAATTCACTTTTATTAGTATTCAGTAGATAAAAATAGAATTCCATTATAATAAAAATAGTAATAATAATAATAAAAATAATAATAATAATAATAATATAATATTGATAATGATTTAATATTTAGGATCCATCTATATTTTTATTGAAGATAGATTGTAGAGGAACTTATTATTAAAAAAAATAATAAACTTTGTGACTTCAATTATTTTAGTTGAAAAAAAAATTTGAATTTTTTTTTTAAATCATTGGGTTATTTCTACAATTTCACGAAACAAATTTATTTTTTTATAATATGTTCAATTAACTAAAAAAAACAATTAATTTAAATTAGTACGACTTTCGAACATTTAGAATCTATTTACATTAAGTATTTTTTATAATAAAAATATGAATTACTCTCAATAATTACAACTTATTAATAATTATAACTTAAATATTTTCGACTAGCGGAGGAGAAGTTTTTTACAAAAATTTCAATTTTAATCAAATAAGAAAATAAGAACAAATAAGAATAAAGCAAATCATGAACATTAAATACTTATTCTGTATTTCATAAGTGGCAGTTTTAAGATTGGCAGTCTAAATTTTAATTTTTTTATAATAAATAAATATTGTGACCTATTTACTGGCTTATTTTTCAATATTTTCATCTGGTTATTAATATAATTGAGTACCTTTATTCTCTAACATTTGCTTCTGATTTTAGATCTGACTTTTATAATGAAATTAATAAAAAAATTAATAAAAAAGTTAAAAAAGAAACAGTAAAAAGCATTTCGGAAATAACTATATATAGTTAATATTTAACAATTTAAAAATTTTGCGGAATTTCTTTATTGTTTTCAAATAATTTAAGGTGTGTAATATATTGAAATTAAGTTCCCTATGAGACAAAAATTGAAATTTTTTCTTTTATGAAAGATATTTAAGAATATGTAGGCTTAAATCTAATAAAATTAAATAATTACTTAGAAGTATTACTTTAAAATCAATTAAAAAAGATTTCTACTAATTACATGTTTAAGTTTCTTATAATAATATTTTTCGTATGAAATAAATTAAATTAAATTATTTTTTTTATGCACTTTTCCATATTTAAAACAATTCACATAAACGGGTATTTAAAACTATTTGGTAGGCTTTACATAAACTAGCTGTTTTCTATAATGAAGAAACTAAGCCAATCCATTTATTACTTCGATCATGATAAATAATCCGGTGCTGGTTCGTGAACTGTTTCTGGATTAGTGAAAAGTGGGTTTGGGAATTCTGGTGGATGCGGTAATGGTCCTACAGTTTTTGGCCTTCTTCTGTATGCCATTAACCAACAAGATACTGCTACAGCAACTGCTACTAAAGCAAGCAATGCAGTTATTACTAATGCTATTATAAGTCCAACCATTGAAACACAAATATCTTCGACTCTTTGAGCTGCTGGTTTGACTGAAATTATCAAAATATTATTATACTAAATTACTTAAAAAAATGTTCCTTTAGTAATTAATCTATTTAAACTAAATGATGTAATTATTTAAAACTAGTACATCGGTACTTAACTAATCTGTCGATTTTCGATGAGTTAAATCCAATTTAATTCATTCGAAAATTGGCCGATCACTTATATACTTTTCAAAGCACATAATTCATCCATCGCTGATAACTTATGTGCTTTGAGAAAAATATAACTTTTCGCCCAATTTTACGGATGATCTAAATTAAAGCATCCGCAAAATCATCAGCGAACGTGTTTCCTCGGGGTCCGCGCAATAACTCATCGGTACTTAACTCATCGGTCGATTTTGGATAAGTTATATCCATTTTAACTCATCCGAAAATTGGCCGATGAGTTATATCCTTTGGAATGACATAACTCATCCAACTCAATGCTTATTTGTGATTTGTGACAAAATCTTGGGTATTTACTCATTGGCCGATAAGATAAATACATTACATTTACCGACCTGATTGGTCCCATTTTTGTGTTAGCAGTATTGGGAGTGTCCCAGAACGCGTTCTGGGGCACTCCCTCTACTGCTAACACAAAAATGGGGCCAATCATCGGCCAAGGAATAAGTAAGGAATAAGTCACAAACAAGCATTGAGGTGGATGAGTTATGTCATTCCAAAGGATATAACTCATCGGCCAATTTTCGGATGAGTTAAAATGGATATAATTTATTCAAAATCGACCGATGAGTTAAGTACCGATGAGTTATTGCACTTCGCCGTTTCCTCGCCGTGTCATATTTTTTTTTATCGCTCGTTTTGAATCTAAATACTTATTTGTGTGTGACAAAACACTTCCGTACTTAACTTATTGGTCGATTTCCGATAAATTTTATATCCAATTCAATTCATTCAAAAATTTCCGGATGATTTATGTGATTATATCCTTTTCAAAGCACATAAGTCATCTATCGCCGTTATGTTTGTGGTTTAAAAAAAATATAATTGATCAATCGATATATTTCATACCTGAATCCCCGAAGGGGCACCCGAAAAGGCCTTTGTTTGCGTAACCATCAATTAAGTTGCGAAAAGAGGTTTTAATCCCTTAAGCCCAGCAGAGACACACGAAAGTCATAGGTTAAGTTGTAAAAAGGGGGATTTAATCCCTAAAGCCCGGCAGGGACATCGGAAAGGGCCGCGTTGCCAAAGGATAATCATATATTTCAAAATTTAATTTTTTCGTTGTAGAAGAGATGACTTATGTGCCTTAAAAATGATATAACTCATCGGCCAATTTTAAGATGAATAAATTTGGATATAACTTATCAAAAATCGGTACCGAAGCGTTATTTCACAAATATGTATTTAGATTCAAGACAAGCAACACTTAAAAGAAATTAGGGGCGGGATAATGTTTGTTCATGATTTTGCAGGTGGGATGTTTTGAAAAGGATTTAAAACATCCGAAAAATTGGCCGATAAGTTGTATATTTGTCAAAGCAAGTTGCATTGAGAAGGATATAAGTCATCGGTCAATTTTCGGATGAATTAAAATGTATATGTAACTTATCCAAAAACGACAAATGAGTTAAGTAGCGATGATTTATGTCAGTGCGCTAAAATCCTTTATAAATAGAATTTGACTAAAGAGAATTTTTCTTAATCGAAATCAGAAAATCAGAAAATTTTTAAAAATTAGTTTTGAAAAGTTGATTACTTACTGTTTGAGTCTGAACCTAAGCCATAATCGCGTCTTTCAAGTGTCATAATGGCATTAGATTGTATTGTTATTTCTTCTCTTAATTGACCTTCAATACCGAAACCCATATTAGCTATTGAACTACTTGTTGTAGAACTATCTGCTATCTGACGCTTTCTTCGGCGTCTTCCGAATGCATTATAACCACCACAATTTACTGGCTGACATTTGCCGAAGCATACTCGAATGTTGCACTGAAATCTTATATTATCACTTGATGGAAATTTAAAAGCATTAAAACTGGCCATTAAACTATTGGTATCAGAATTATATTCCCATTCACCAAAAATAGTAGGATCTGTTGCACATCCGTTTTCATCTGTTACGACGTACTCGTTCTCAACTCTGTCATCCATTGTCTTAGCAATACAGCTTCTGGCAAATCCTCCATAAATCGCTAAGAATAGTACAAAAATATATAATAAATATTTCTCTAATATTAATTAAAAATCTTCTAATTAAAATTAAAATATCTTAAGTGAGTAAAATGTAGATAACAAAGCCGAATTTTCACAAAGCATAAACAAATCTAGGTGTAAAAAAAAAAGAAAATCAATTTTGCAAGTTTTAATTTTTTTTTAACATATCACACAATTACTACGAAAATGAAATCAATTAATATTCTCTTTTTGGAACGAAAATTATTTAGTTTTGTTAGTCTGTTATTAGTCTGTGATTCTACAAATCGTACTAAAAGAAAATGATCGGTTCTTAAAAATAGTTAAATCTAAATTATTAAAATTATTACAAGTTAAATAGAAAAAAAAAATTATTTATAAGAAAATGCACTTCAATTTACAATTTACAAAAAATGATCGTACCCATTTCTTTCGTTACAATTATTTTTTAGTCTACCTATTCAAATAATTAAAATCTTCACTATACATACTTTATTTTTTACTAATTTACTTTTTTGTTTTAATTTATTTTTTTATATGAATGATACGATGAAGCATTGATACTGGTATGGTGTAGAGACAATTGATAAATTATCATTAATCGATTTTTTTATTGATGTTATTTTTGTACACAATACGAATATTTAGTTAGTAAGAAGTAGTTTAAAAATGTTAATTTCATAACTGAATAATTTTAATTGTAATTTTATTTTATTCCTTTAATATATAAATGAAAATAAAAATAATAATAAATTTGTATTAATGTATTAAAAATTACAATTAACATTCAAAAAATTAAGTTAATATTCAATACATAAATTTGAGTATTGTATTATCACCACTAGACGTTATGCATGCAAGTGTTAGCAAAAAATCCAACAAAGTCACCAGCATTAAAGTGCTTTTACCAATGAAATTATGTGTTCCCAGAAATAAGTATAGATACATTTATTAGAAAACTTAAATAAACAATTTGAGGGGATTCAAAAAAATGTATGGCAAATAAGCAAAATAAAAAAAGCTTAGAGCCAGGCGTGAATATTTCACGGGTTTTGACTAGTTTTTATTAATTCGTTTGAGTTCATTTAGAAAAAAAAAAGTATGTACAGAAATTTGCTAAAGAAGAATTAATTCATTAATATCTGACGAGGCAATCTTTTGTTGACAAGGAATTTGTTCCTCAGTAAACTTCTATAGATTACATATTTTTTAGGGTTAATAAAAAAAAAAGGTTTACACTAACATAGGCTCCGATAGAGCTTACAATCATTTAAATTTAAACTATTAAAAAACTCAAGCCGCTACTTACTTTGTGGTTCAACATTAACTTGTAACATTAAATTGTCACCAATTTCAGCAGAGTTTATTTCTTCTCCATTATGTGTTACTATTCGCATTTGACATATTGGTGGTGGTCCAGTGTTTGCTATAGTGCCAGCAGTTGTTAACATTGATACATTGAAGCCTAGAGTAACATTCTTTTCACCAGTCTGATATACACATTTGATATTGTAAGCTTGAGATTTATAAGTAACTAATTTTGGATGTTTCTGAATCACTAGAACAAAGTTAGCTACGCCATTGATGTGTATTAATCCACAGTTACCAAAATGAACTTTAAAAAGTTCGGTTCTCTGAGAATCATCTGGAGATAAATTTACAACTCTTCTGCATTCTTCTGATTTGCTATGGCCCTTAACATATAGTACTCCGTTGAAACCTCCACGCTCGCTTATATGAATTTGTACTTGAACACCATCGGCCAAACAGCTAACTACCATTTCTGGAGGTGGAAAATCTGTGCGATAGTTGGTATGATCTAAAAATAAAATATTGAAAAAGAATTAAGAGTATTAAGAATTTGTAGTATGTATGACTGTATGTTTATTCTTATTTGTTATACGTATTTTATAACGTACATACAGGTATTTCTATGAATGGATGTGAGTATTTCCGAAAAAATGAGTGATTTCAAAATTTTATGTCATACGATAATTGCTTGAAGATCATATACTGGAATAATATATTTTTTTTTTATTAATCTATATTTAAATTAAAATTCATATTGCATTTATAAAAAAAAACTGTCAAAATTAAAAAAAAAAAATTTTGAATACGAAAATTGTACATTGACCCCAGCCTCACTTTGTACAATTAATAACAAGTAATATAAATAATACAAATACGACTGTTCTTCAAAAACATGAATGTACTTACTACAAAACTCTTCAGGGTTTCCGGTGTATCCACTAATGCAAATACAGGTAGCATGATGTCTTGTAGTGTTGCATAGTGCATTCACACCACAGGTCTTTGTCTTTTGAATACAAGGATCTTCGCATGTTTTAGAATTTAAATTACAATAACGAGAATCTGCACAATCATTATCAGTTTCACATTCAATTCGTATAATTGGAGCACATTCTCCAATATCATTCAATTGATAACCATGTTCAATAGGACAAATGCAGCGCCCACGCTCATCAATAATCAAGCCACGTTCAATAGCACATACACAATGTCCACTGAAATCAATTTTCATTCCTTGCGTTTCATCGCACGGAACACAGTATTCAAAATCATTTAGTGCTGTTCCTAAGGGACA
This sequence comes from Hybos culiciformis, assembly GCA_964007475.1. Lineage (NCBI taxonomy): Eukaryota > Metazoa > Arthropoda > Insecta > Diptera > Hybotidae > Hybos > Hybos culiciformis. Next base: position 99,884,105 of record OZ023273.1, read on the forward strand.
AATGCATTGGCCATCAACGTCACGAACAAAACCTTTCTCAATGTGACATATTGATATTTTGTCACATTGAACTGCTGCATTACCCTGATATCCTTCTAAACACTCACAAGTCATAGTTCTGACAGGTAAGCTGTCCAATGTTTTACATACGGCATTAACTCCACACGGTTCAGTAGCAATGCATGGATTGATGCATTCTCCCTTAATACATGCCGTTTGAGAAGGACAATCACCATCATAAATGCAAATTCCACTTACTTCCATTCGACATCGACCATTAGATTGCATTATGAAACCTGTTGGGCATGCACATAGCGCTTTGTGATGATATGGTTTACATATTTCGTCGATAGCACAAACAGCATGTACATTACAGGGATTTTGACATTGGTTATTAATGCAAGATTTGTCATTTGGACAATCTGAATCCATCTTACATCCTACTGGAATGCATGCTATTTTTGGATTGCCTTCATATCCTTGAATACATTCACAAATCGCTCTATGGTTAATTGCTAAACATTTTGCTGATTTACCGCATATACCCGGTTGAGATGAGCAAGCTGGAACGCATTGCCTGTTAATACAACTGTGTGAGGGAGAACATTCGTCATCATTTGTGCAGCCTACTTTAGAACATTGAAGTTCTGCATTTCCATCAAAACCTTGCTTACACGTACATATTGGCTTATGATCTTTTATTCTACATTCTGCATTTATACCACATTTACAAGGATTTCGACAAACGTTGTTTATACAAGATTTATCAAATTGACAATCAGAATCAGAAGCACATCCTATTTTTTGGACTGGTTCAGTCGGTTTACATGTACTACTACCACTACTGACATAGCCGTCTGGACAAACACAAATCATAGTACGAACAGGATTTGAAGCAACAACTAAGCAATGAGCGGGACGACTGCAAGGCTCCAGGATTGTGCAAGGGTCCTGGCATTTATTTTCTAAGCAAGCAAGCTTTGAAACGCAATCTGTGTCATATTGACATTCAGGTACAATTTGCGGCTTACAATCGACATATGGGTTTCCTTCATATCCAGTAGCGCATCTACAAATCGCAAGATGGTTTTGAGTTTTACATTGTGCTTTTGGTGAACATGGATTATTATATATACATGGATCGATGCACTGTTGATTTTCGCACACTTTGTCAGAAGGGCAGTCAGAATTACTTCGGCATCCTATTATCGAACATCTTTCATAAGGATTTCCGCGAAAACCACTCAAACATCTGCAACTAGGTTTACTATAGTCAACGTAACATTCTGCATTAGCTCCGCAAGTATCTCGAACTAAACAGGGATTAACACAATTACTGTTGATACAAGCTTTTCCTGAATCACATTCGCTATCAATGCGACAACCTACAGTTTTACAAAAATTATATGGATCGCCTTCATGTTCATCTTTACAACTACATACAGCTCTGTGGTTGTTAATATTACATATTGCGTTTGTACCGCAGTTGCAAGGATTTCTGCATCTGTTATTTATACAGGCTTCTTTGTCTGAGCATTCTTCGTTTGATAAGCATTCCGATACAATAAGTGGTTTCACAACTTTGCATTCACCATTTGAGTCTGGAACATGTAGTTCGGGACATTGACAAACCATTGTTTTTACAGGAACACTGTCTAGTACACTACAATGCGCATTTTGAGCACAAGGTGACAGTTCAATACAAGGGTTAATGCATTTATTATTGATGCAGACTAACTGAGTTGGACATTCAGAATCATACCGACATTCGGCCTTCTTTGATGATTCTATCTTACGTTCACAATATGAATATGGATTTCCCATTGGTAAGTTCTCTGGGCATCTACATTGGAGAGCATGATTGATCACGAAGCATAAGCCGTTGGAAGCACATGGATTATTTTCAAGACATGGATTTACGCAACGATTATTTTGGCATATTTGATTACTTGAGCAGTCATAGTCTGAATGACATTCAACTCTTTCACATTTTACAAATGGATCCCCTTCTAGATTTGTTGGACATTTACAGGCTGCCTTATGATTTCTTCCGTAACATTCGGCACTAATGGCACACGGATCTTGTATTTTACATGGGCTTAAACACTCTTTATTGAAGCATTGTTTCTCATTTGGACATTCATCATCTGCACGGCAACCAATAGCGTAACATCCGTATTGAGCATTTCCATCAAAACCTTGACGACAGTAGCAAACAGGATGGTGATCTCTAACTATGCACTCAGTATTAGCTCCACAATTACAAGGATTTACACATTGTTCGTTAATACACGACTCTGTTAAAGAGCAGTCAGAATTTGATTGACATCCCAGAATCGCTACGTCAGACGGTGGAATGCAGTTTATTTCAGGACTTCCTGAAAATCCAGGCGGACAACGACATATAGGTTGCCGTTTCTCAACGTGACAATATGCTCCTCTTCCACATGGCTTACCTTCTCGACAGGGGTTGATACACCTGTCGTTTCTACAGGTTTCATCTTTTGGACAATCATCATTTCTTAAACATTCGACAGTGGGTGGACTAGATGGATCTTTTGGAAGTATTTTATTACATTCGATTCTCGGGTTTCCTTCGTAACCCGATGGACAAGAGCATTGTGCATAGTGATTCTTAGATCTACATATGGCATTTAGACCACAGGATTCAAATTTACAGCTATCAATACAAATTCCACGTTGGCAAATTTCATTGTCATCGCATTCATTGTCTAAACGACAACCATATCTCTGTTGTATTTGCACACAGTTTTTGCTGGTATCAATAATAGTATCCGTTGGACACTTACAAATTATTGTTCTTAATGGCAAAGTATCCATTACATTACATGTTTGCTGTGGTAAACAGACATTGGGAAGTGAGCAGGGATTTTGACATTTTCTTTCGATACAAGCTTTTTGTGGTGAACAGTCATAATCTGAAGTGCATTCAAAATCTTGAGCAACGTGAGGTTTGTCTTCAATGCATTCAATAAATGGATTACCAATTGTTCCAGAGCGGCATCTACAGTGCGGCTGATGATTCGTACCAGTGCAAATGGCAGAAGTGGAACATACATCAGAGTCACATACTGGTTGACATATTCTATTCAAACGATCACAAGCTTCATAGTCAGCACAGTCTTCGTTATATTGGCATTTTCCTATGATGCATTGAATAAACGGATCTCCTTGCGTTCCTGCTGGACAATGGCATACAGCCCGATGATTTTCAGATTGACACACTGCATTTTTTCCGCAACGATTTAACTCGTACAAGCAAGGATTTAAACATTTCTCGTTTATACATGTTTTATCAAATGGACAATCAGTGTTGATTTTGCACTCAGCTAAAATGAGAAAAAAATCAATAATTGAAAGCTAAAGGAATATAAAACATACGTTTATAACATCGGATTTGAGGATCACCCGCCCATTCTAATGGGCAATAACATACAGCTCGATGTAGAGATACTCGACATTCGGCATTTCCAGCACATGGATTAGCTTCTGCGCAGGGACTTTGGCATCGTTTGTTGATACATGCCATTAAAGATGTACAATCCGTGTCTTTACTGCATTGAGGCGTTATTGTTTCAGATTTATAACAATTAATAAACGGATCGCCTTGAAGAGTTTGTGAGCACTTGCAATTCACTCTGTGATTTTTTACTGAACACATAGCATTGATTGCACAGGGGGAGTTTGCTAGGCAAGGATTTATACATTCTCCATTTCGACATGCTTCTGCATCAGCACAATCATTATCGTTAGTACATCCGGGTTCTTTTGTGAACTCTAAAAGATAATAAATAAATTTTAGTTTCAATAAATAAATTAATTGTAGCTTTAACATAATTTTTTTTAGTAGTATGTGCTTTATTTAGGATTTAAAATCTGGATTATGCCTAAGTTATTTACATGAAAATTTAATATAATTTATGTATGTACAATTTGGTATACATTATATAAACTTTTTTTTATTATTTTAAGACAAATATTTATATTACAAAAAATCTGCGTTTAAAAGTAGCTATAAGAAAAACAAAATTTATTCAATTATCTAAAATATAAAAATTTAACAATATTAAAACTTTACCTTTTCTGCATTCTTTATCTGCATCACCAATAAATCCACGATCACATATGCAGGTCATAACACGTAATGGTAATGCGTCTACAACTTCACAATGAGCATTGATTCCACAAGGATTAATTTCACCACATGGATTTTTGCAAGTACCACTGAAGCATGCTAACTTACTGGGACAATCCGCATCAACAAAACATTGTGCATCCTCTTTTCGTTTAATTTGAGAACATTGAATCTTCGGATTACCAGTATAGCCTACAGGACATCTACATTGTGCAATATGATTATTAACAATACACTGTGCTTCTGTACCGCAATCACAAGGATCTTGGCAATGCTCATTTATGCATCCTAAGTTAAAAGCACAGTCTGAGTTTTTGGTGCATTCTGGCCTCTCGCATTTTGTGTAAGGATTACCACGATACCCTTCTAAACAGTGGCATCTAGCTTTATGACTATAATCTACTTTGCACGCAGCTCCAACACCACACTGAATAAATGAACATGAATCAGTACAAAAACTATTAATGCACGATTCACTTGCTGAACAGTCATTGTCTGAACGGCAGCCAATTATTATACAATGGTTGTGTGGATTTCCAGTAAATCCCTCTTTACAAACACATATTGGTCTGTGAGACTGCACGTAACAATTTGCATTTTCTCCACAAGTTTTAACATCGTTACAAGGATTCTTACATTTCTGATTTATGCAAGCTTTGTCATTGCTGCAATCATTATCATATATACATTCGGGCTTATCAACTATAACGTCTATTTGCTTGTTGCATTCCGTATAAGGTGATCCATAATATCCTGGAGGGCATATGCAAATACTTTTATGATTAATTGTATTGCATATAGCATTTACACCACAAGCATTGATGCAAGGATCTTGACATTTTTGATTTACGCAAGATCGAGCACTGGAACAGTCATCATTTGAAACACATTCCGGATATACACACTTGGCCGCATTATTAATAGTTCTACATACTCCATTATCTTTACAAGGTGATGGATTGCAAGGATTATTTGTTTCTTTTGGTGTATAACATTCAATAAATGGATTACCAATTTTTGGTATTGGGCATGAGCATATTGGATTATGGTTAATAGTTTGGCAATTTGCACCATAGCCGCAAACTCCAGGACAAGGATCCTTACATTTTGAATTTATACAAGATTTTTCTCTGGGACAATCTGAACTTAAAACACATTGAGGACGACATCCTTGACCGAATGGATCCCCAGAATAACCTCGAACGCATTCACATAGTGCTTTTTTGTTAACAGATCTGCAAATTGAATTCAATCCACAAGGTGAAGGATAACACGGATCTTCTTCCTGAACTTGTGAGTCTATTATACGGATAATTTGACATTGTCTAAATGCATCACCAGTCATTCCAGATGGGCAAGAACAAATTGGTATGTGGTTTGTTACTGAACATAACGCATCAATGCCACATGTTCCTAGGCAAGGATTTTTACATTTATTTCTTATACAAGCTTCACTTGATGGACATTCTGAATTTCCAATGCATTCTGGTCTACAACTTTCATAAGGATTGCCTATATAATTTGGAATGCATTCGCATATATAATTGTTGGATCCTTCTAAACGGCAATTAGAATTAGTTCCGCAAGGTGATGGTAAGCACGGGTTTTCGAATTTTGGTGATTCCGTATGCTCTATTGAGAAAATAAAAATCAAAAATAAATCAATCTAAAATTGGCTAATAATTGATTAATTAGTGTTTTGATCATTAATTTGTGTAAGCAATTGCTTAATTTAAACTCTTTGCTGGCCTGGAAATAAATTTTAATATAGCTTTATAAAACAAAGTAATATAAAAATAAAAGTTTAAATATTTTATGTAAAAATAAATTGTTATTATGAGTTTTAAATGAGTAAATAATAAAAATATTACGGTTGAAAAAATTTTCCTGAAAATAATTAAAATTAATAAAAAAGTTAGTTCATTACATACATATAAATTTATACTATTGTAAATGTATAGCATATTTAATAAAGTACAAGTCGGTGCTTGAATCAAAAAATTAAAAATAGTAGATAAACTTTTTGAGGGACATTTTATTATTATACGCGTATTTTCATGAATAATAAAGGTTATTAATTTATTAATTTTCGTTTGACTGAAAAAAAATGTAAGTGAGGAATGAATACATTTATAGAAAAATCAACAAGTATTACATATAAATCAGATTAATCTATAAATGTTTTTTTATTCAGAAAACAAAAAATTGTGTAAACATGTTTGTTACACACAGTATTTAACAACATTTTCGTTTTGTTTTACAAATCGATGTCCTCAATTATATATATAGATTTTGAATGCCATGAATTACTCGTATTTTACTTCCTTTGTGGTTAGGGTTAAAAACAGCAACAAAAATTAAAAATAATATTGGAAAAAATATTCAGGAAACATTATTAAATTTACTTTCACTACTTCTGTTTTTAAAAAATATAATTCTAGGGTTTAAGCGCTTAACATCACCAATGTTATTTTGTAACTGGAAAATTTTGCTTACTAGGTGCTGCATTACATCGATAAAATGGATTCCCAATAAAACCTTCGATGCATTTACAGTTCGGTTTATGCAAAATTACACTACAGACCGAGTTTTGACCACATGAGCCGGGGCAAGGGTCTAAACATTTTTGATTAATACAAGCCAAATGGTTTGAACATTCAGAGTTCATTAAACATTCAGGTCTGCAATTTGGAGGTGAGTTAATAAATCCTTCAACACAAGAACATGATGCCACTTCCTTTATATTCTTGCATAAAGAATATGGTCCACATGGGGATGGTATACATGGATCATCCTTATCTTTTTCAACATGGGGTTGAACTAAAATTAATAAATTGTCAATATTTGTAATACGGAAAATATGTTTATTATATTTACCGGATTGAACACATCTAGTAAACGGATTTCCATTATATCCTGAAGGACAACTGCAAATAGGACTGTGGCCTATCACAACACATATGGCGTTTATGCCACAAGTTCCAGGGCAAGGGTCCTGACATTTACCGTTTATGCATGTCTTATTAGGGAGACAATCAGATCCTATTGTACATTCAGGTCTACAGCTTGGAGGTACACCAATATAATTATGAAGACATTTACAAACTGGATTTGAATTTATTTCTCTGCATTGGCTGTTGGGCCCGCATGGCGACGGGTGACATGGCTCTGTTGTTGCCGTATCTAAAAAAATTGTTTATTATTAAAGGTAATGTCAAATAAACTGTTGAGTCTTTTCTGTACCAGGAATTGAGTTACAATGTGAAAACGGGTTTCCAGTTGTATTGTCTGGACAACTGCATACTGGAACATGATTATAAACATCACAATTTGCATTGTGACCACAACCAGAAGGACATGGTTTTGCACACTTTTTATTTTTACATATCTCTGATTTATCACAGTCAGAATTCAAAATGCATTCAGGTCTACATCCTTCGTAGGGATTGCCATTGTAATCAGGTAAACAATCGCAGATACCATCAAGACATTTGGAGTTTGGACCACATGGAGAAGGGTTGCAAGAGTCCATTTTAGAGGACGTAGCTGTGGAAACAATATACATTAAGAAATAAGTATAAAGAATTAGTAAAATTAATTATTACGTGTTTGGGAAGTTCTTAAATAACAAGATGAAAACGGATCTCCAGTGTAACCAACAATACAAGAGCAAATCGGTATGTGATTTATAACATTACAATGCGTATTTAATCCACAAGAACCAGGACATGGGTCCTCGCATCTTGATTGAATGCAAGCTTTATTACTGGAACAATCTGAATTTAGTACACATTCTGGTCGACAATTTGGAGGATGGCCAATATATGTGGGTAAACATGAACAAGATGGCAAGCCATTTCGGTTGAAACATTTTGAATAAACTCCGCATGGAGACGGGACACAGGGGTCACTAATTGTTGTAATTTCAGTATTGAGATCTGAAAATTGACATTATTTATTATTTTGTTTAAATTTAAATTCAAAGTTAAAAAATCCTTACGTATTATTTTGGCACATATCGTGAAAGGATCTCCGGAAAAACCTTGACGACAGGCACAAATGGGACTATGATTTTTTACATGACATTCAGCATTTCTTCCACAAGCCCCTGGACAGGGGTCAATACATTTTTTATTGCTGCATGCTTTGTTCCACTCACATTCTGAATTAATTGTACATTGAGGTCTACACGACGGAGGACTTCCGTGATAATCTGGTAAACAGGAACAAATTGCTTGATGGTTGTTTTCTTTACATTGACTATTCGGTCCACAAGGTGACGGTTGACATAAGTTCACAACGTCTAAAACGGCTGTAAAAAATTCTATTTAGCTTAAGAGCCTTTTCTGTCAAATTTTAAAATATTTTTCGGTTTTATATTTTTGAGATTTTTTAAGCTTTATTTTACAGAAATGAAACGGTAGTGAAAATACAAAATTACTTCACAATCTCAGAATACATGTTCCAAGTTTTTCTGTGCCAATTTCAGCCAAAAAAACTCACAATTTAAAGTCTCAATCACCTAGAGCTAGTTCTATTGTTCTATAATCCTATACTATCTAACATATTAAAAATCACTTCAGTCGAGCTTATATTAACCCTACAATCAAAGCAAAACCAAGACAAATTTTTCACAATGAAGGCTCTCAAGTATATAAAACAGAATATAAAACAGAAAACTGAGCATTTAAATTTATTAACATATTTTATTAAATTCAACTCCAATTCGCCCGCACTCATAATTCTTATGATACTTTTTATTCAATTTTGATGAATGTTAAAAAATTGTAAAGATTAAAAAATTAATTTAATAACTTGCAGAAGCTGGAAAAATGAAAACTAACAAAATAACGAAAAAAATAATTTTTAAAATATTGGGAAAACTTCGAAAATCGTTAAGTCTCCCGTCATTTAATAAAACCAAGCGACTGAAGAAGTACGGGAAGAGACAGCAATAAGAGAGGCAAAGCCAGTACCGCCTCTTCCGAGAACGGTCAGTACTACAACTAGTACTGAAACCACCGTAGGGCGAGGGGATGTGAAAGACAGAGACTCAGAGTCGATACTAAAACGAATCGACGCTGCAGTACTCCAAATGAACTCCAAAGTCCCGAGTAAAGAGATGTCGAGCAGCCAAATAATTTCCCAGATTTCCTTTTTTTTAAATCAAAAATAAAAAAAAAAAAATATTTTTCCAAATCTTAATTAAGTAACTGAGCTCGGCGCGAAAGTTGTTCACTCTGTGCTTTTGGTCCTTACTTTAATATTCATCTTTGCCCCTATCATTTGCTCTTTCTCTCTGCTCCTATCCTCTACCTTTTCCGTTGAGGCCATCTAATATCTTCTGCTCCACCCTTCTGACCCTAACCTTTCTTATGCGCCATACCGTTGCCCTCCTCTCTATATTCAATAAAACACTTAATGATTTTTCCGAAGTTATAAACAAGAAACATCAATAACAAATGTTAAACATGGAAGAATCATTCAAGTAATTGAAAAATATAAAAGAAATTCGAATAAATATAAAGTTTAAGCTAAATTCAATGCAAAACAAATGATTCAAAGTAGATGGGGGAAAAATATTTGGGAATGACTGTTAACAAAATTAAATGGAAAAAATATAACTTACGAGTAATAAGTTGACTGCAGTATTTGTATGGGTCCCCAGTATATTCGTTTAAGCAATTGCAATTAGGGACGTGATTTATAACGGTGCATATTGCATTTTGTCCACAGGTACCTGGACAAGGGTCAAAGCATTTGTTGTTTTGACAAGCCTTATTAGACGGACAATCAGAATTGACAGCACATTCTGGTCGACAACCTTGATAAGGATCACCTCGATACTCTGAAATGCACTGACAAGAGCCTACTCCGTTCTGCTCTCGACAAATTGCATTGGATCCACATGGTGTTGGGTTGCATGGGTTATATTCATCAAAAATTTGTTGTTGCGGAATGTTGCATTGAGAAAATGGATCTCCTGTAAATCCAGGGGCACAATAACATGTAGGAGTGTGACTTATAACTTTGCATTCGGCGTTTATTCCACACACACCAATGCATGGATCTTTACATTTTTTGTTTATACAAGCTTGATTAGTTAAACATTCAGAATTTGAAATACATTCGGGTCTGCAATTCGGTGGTGATCCTATAAATTCGTTCAAGCATGAGCAAGAAGGTGCTTCATTCAATGCTCTACATTGGGAGTTGGGACCACAAGGTGAAGGGAAGCAAGGGTCTTGAGATTCTTCTTCCCTAACGGGTTCAACTAAAAATTGACATCTCACAAACGGATTGCCACTTAATCTTGGAGGGCAACTACAAATTGGGCTGTGATTAATAACAGCACATTTAGCACTTATTCCACAAATTCCAGGACATGGATCTCGGCACTTTTGATTTTGGCATGCTTGGTTAGAAGAACATTCTGAATTTGTTACACATTCTGGTCTACAGCTCGGTGGCGATCCTATGTAACCAACTGCACAAGAACAAACAGCGTTTGAGTTTACGATTCTACATTGACTATTTGGACCACATGGAGATGGTCTGCATGGATTAGTTACAACTGGTTCTGATAAAAAAAAGAATTATTTTATTTCAAAATGTTTTAAACAGCACGATCGGGTAAATTACCTGTAACGGGAACACATTGTAAAAAGGCATTTCCCGTCATTCCTTCGGCACATCTGCACATTGGAATATGATTGAAAACTTCACAAGAAGCACTTTGACCACAAGTTCCCTTGCAAGGATCAGCGCATTTTTTCCGAATGCAAGCCTTTTCTCTCGGACAATCACTGTTTAAAACACATTCGGGTCTGCAACCTTCATAAGGATTTCCTTGATACTCAGATAAACAAATGCAAACTCCATCCTCGCATTTGGTGTTCGCACCACAGGGAGAAGGGAAGCATGGGTCATCGTCAGCTTGTTCAGCTGGGGGGAAGACATTATGATAAATTATAATTTTATTAACTTACAAGACAATGTTTCTTACTCGATTGAGGTGGGGCTACGTTGCAAGAAGTAAATGGATCCCCAATATATCCAACAACACAAACACAATTTGGAGTATGGTTTATGACGTTACAAATTGTATTTAGTCCACATGATCCAGGGCAGGGATCCTGACATTTGGATTGAATACATGCTTTATTTGATGGACACTCAGAATTAATTGTACATTCTGGACGACAATTTGGAGGAGAACCAATGAAAGCTGATAAACAAGAACACGATGGTGATCTATTGAATTCTCGGCAATCAGAATTCGGTCCACACGGATTTGGATAACATGGATTTTGGAAGTTGTCTTTTTCAACTAGTTCTTGAGGAGCTAAAATTTATTTAATTCTAGTTTAATACAATAAAAAACAGTTATCTTTTCCTTACGAGGTATCGGATTGCATCTGGAAAATGGATCTCCGGAAAATCCGTGCTTGCATGAACATATAGGACTATGATTTCTCACATGGCATTTAGCATTAATACCACATGTTGATGGGCATGGATCAATACACTTTTGATTGCTACAAGCCTTAGTAAACGGGCATTCAGAACTTGTAGTACATTCAGGTCTACAGGATGGGGGCGTTCCTTCGAACTGAGGTAAACATGAGCACACAGCTTGTTGATTAATTTCTTTACATTGGCTATTTGGTCCGCATGGTGAAGGTTGACATGGATTAATATACTCGTTTGAGGCAGCTATTGAAAAAAGGAAATATAAAGCAAACCAGACAGAATAAACCTTTTTTTTGTTATTCAGAGGTCGTTTTCTTTACCATATACTACATTTTGGTTAACACAAATTATCTAAAATTTTATCAGCCACTAAGTATCATAAGCTTACTACAAATTTCTAGAACAATCTTGAAAACCTTACTTACTGGCATTTAATAATCGTTTATATTCAAGAAATTTAATTAAATTTAAATTGAACATTTAAGTTCGATTTCTACATAGTTATAAAAGAAGATTGTGCAAAATAATTTTAACTTACGTTGAATAAGTTGATTGCAATATTTGTATGGGTCTCCGGTATATTCGTTGAAGCAATTGCAGTTAGGAACGTGGTTCATAACTGCACAGATTGCATTTTGTCCACAGGTTCCTGGACAAGGGTCAAAGCATTTGTTGTTCTGACAAGCCTTATTAGACGGACAATCAGAATTGACAGCACATTCTGGTCGACAACCTTGATAAGGGTCACCTTGATATTCGGAAATGCATTGACAAGAGCCAACACCGTTTTGTTCTCGACAAATTGCATTGGATCCACATGGTGTTGGGTTGCATGGGTTAATTTCATCAAAAATTTGTTGTTGCGGAATGTCGCATTGAGAAAATGGATCTCCTGTAAATCCAGGGACGCAATAACACGTAGGAGTGTGACTTATGACTTTGCATTCGGCGTTTATTCCACACACACCAATGCATGGATCTTTACATTTTTTGTTTATACAAGCTTGATTAGTTAAACATTCAGAATTTGAAATACATTCGGGTCTGCAATTCGGTGGTGATCCAATAAATTCGTTCAAGCATGAACAAGAAGGTGCTCCATTCAATGCTCTACATTGGGAGTTGGGACCACAAGGTGAAGGGAAGCAAGGGTCTTGAGATTCTTCTTCCCTAACGGGTTCAACTAAAAATAGTTTCAGTTATAAATAGATATTTTAAAATGAATCACGTGTTTTTACTTATAGGTTGACATCTCACAAATGGATTTCCACTTAATCTTGGAGGACAACTACAAATTGGGCTATGATTAATAACCGAACATTTAGCACTTATTCCACAAGTTCCAGGACATGGATCTCGGCACTTTTGATTTTGGCACGCTTGGTTAGAAGGACATTCTGAATTTGTAACACATTCTGGTCTACAGCTCGGCGGCGATCCTACGAAACCAACTGTACAAGAACAGACGGCGTTTGAGTTTATGATTCTACATTGACTGTTTGGACCGCATGGAGAAGGACTGCAAGGATTAGTTATAGCAGGCCCTAATAATAAAGTTTATGTTATTTCCAAATCTTTGTAGAAAACGATTGAGCAAATTACTTGTTACGGGAACACAATTTAAAAAGGCATTTCCGGTCATTCCTTCGGAACATCTGCATGTAGGAATATGGTTGAATACTTCGCACGTAGCACCTGAACCGCAAGTTCCCTGGCAAGGATTAATACATTTTTTATGAATACAAGACTTTTCTCGTGGACAATCACTGTTTAAAACACATTGGGGTCTGCAACCTTCATAAGGATTTCCTTGATACTCAGATAAACAAATGCAAACTCCATCCTCGCATTTGGTGTTCGCACCACAGGGAGAAGGGTAGCATGGGTCATCGGCACCTTGTTCAGCTGGGTGAAGACATTATGATAAATTATAATTTTATTAACTTACAAGGCAATGTTTCTTACTCGATTGAGGTGGGGCTACGTTGCAAGAAGTAAATGGATCCCCAATATATCCAACAACACAAACACAGTTTGGAGTATGGTTTATGACGTTACAAATTGTATTTAGTCCACACGATCCAGGGCAGGGATCTTGACATTTGGATTGAATACATGCTTTGTTTGATGGACACTCAGAATTAATTGCACATTCTGGTCGACAATTTGGAGGAGAACCCATGAAAGACGGTAAACAAGAACACGATGGTGATCTATTGAATTCTCGGCATTCAGAATTTGGTCCACACGGATTTGGATAACATGGGTTTTGGAAATCGTCTTTTTCTTCTAGTTCTTGAGGAGCTAAAATTTATTTGATTCTAGTTTAATACAATAAAAAACAGTAATCTTCTCCTTACGAGGTATCGGATTGCATCTGGAAAATGGATCTCCGGAAAATCCGATCTTGCATGAACATATAGGACTATGATTTCTCACATGGCATTTAGCATTAATACCACATGTTGATGGGCATGGATCAATACACTTTTGATTGCTACAAGCCTTAGTGAAAGGGCATTCAGAACTTGTAGTACATTCAGGTCTACAGGATGGGGGCGTTCCTTCGAACTGTGGTAGACAAGAGCAGACAGCTTGATGATTAATTTCTTTACATTGACTATTTGGTCCGCACGGTGAAGGTTGACATGGATTAACATATTCGTTTGAGGCAGCTATCGAAAAAAATTAATATAATGCAAAACAGACAGAATAAAACTTTTTTTTTTGTTATTTACGAGGTCGTTTTCTTTAGCATATACTAGATTTTGTTTAACACAAAATTATCTAAAATTTTATCAGCCACTAAGTATCATAAGCTTACTAAAATTTCAAGAACAATCTTGAAAACATTACTTACTGGCATTTAATAATCGTTTATATTCAAGAAGTTTAATTAAATTTAAATTGAACATTTTAGTTCGATTTCTACATAGTTACAAAAGAAGATTGTGCAAAAAAATTTAACTTACGTTGAATAATTTTACTGCAATATTTGTATGGGTCTCCGGTATATTCGTTAAAGCAATTGCAGTTAGGAACGTGGTTCACAACTGCACAGATTGCATTTTGTCCACAGGTACCTGGACAAGGGTCAAAGCATTTGTTGTTCTGACAAGCCTTATTAGACGGACAATCAGAATTGACAGCACATTCTGGTCGACAACCTTGATAAGGGTCACCTTGATATTCGGAAATGCATTGACAAGAGCCAACACCGTTTTGTTCTCGACAAATTGCATTGGCTCCACATGGTGTTGGGTTGCATGGGTTAATTTCATCAAAAAATTGTTGTTGCGGAATGTCGCATTGAGAAAATGGATCTCCTGTAAATCCAGGGACGCAATAACACGTAGGAGTGTGACTTATGACTTTGCATTCGGCGTTTATTCCACACACACCAATGCATGGATCTTTACATTTTTTGTTTATACATGCTTGATTAGTAAAGCATTCAGAATTTGCAATACATTCGGGTCGGCAATTCGGTGGTGATCCAATAAATTCGGTCAAGCATGAGCAAGTAGGTGCTCCATTCAATGCTCTACATTGGGAGTTGGGACCACAAGGTGAATGGAAGCAAGGGTCTTGAGATTCTTCTTCCCTAACGGGTTCAACTAAAAATTGTTTCAGTTATAAATAGATATTTTAAAATGAATCACGTGTTTTTACTTATAGGTTGACATCTCACAAATGGATTTCCACTTAATCTTGGAGGACAACTACAAATTGGGCTATGATTAATAACCGAACATTTAGCACTTATTCCACAAGTTCCAGGGCATGGATCTCGGCACTTTTGATTTTGGCACGCTTGGTTAGAAGGACATTCTGAATTTGTTACACATTCTGGTCTACAGCTCGGCGGCGATCCTACGAAACCAACTGTACAAGAACAGACGGCGTTTGAGTTTATGATTCTACATTGACTGTTTGGACCGCATGGAGAAGGACTGCAAGGATTAGTTATAGCAGGCCCTAATAATAAAGTTTATGTTATTTCCAAATCTTTGTAGAAAACGATTGAGCAAATTACTTGTTACGGGAACACAATTTAAAAAGGCATTTCCGGTCATTCCTTCGGAACATCTGCATGTGGGAATATGGTTGAATACTTCGCACGTAGCACCTGAACCGCAAGTTCCCTGGCAAGGATTAATACATTTTTTATGAATACAAGCCTTTTCTCTCGGACAATCACTGTTTAAAACACATTCGGGTCTGCAACCTTCATAAGGATTTCCTTGATACTCAGATAAACAAATGCAAACTCCATTCTCGCATTTGGTGTTCGCTCCACAGGGAGAAGGGAAGCATGGGTCATCGTCAGCTTGTTCAGCTGGGGGAAGACATTATGATAAATTATAATTTTATTAACTTACAAGGCTATGTTTCTTACTCGATTGAGTTGGGGCTACGTTGCAAGAAGTAAATGGATCCCCAATATATCCAAAAACACAAACACAGTTTGGAGTATGATTTATTACATTACAAATTGAATTTAGTCCACACGATCCAGGGCAGGGATCCTGACATTTGGATTGAATACATGCTTTGTTTGATGGACACTCAGAATTAATTGTACATTCTGGTCGACAATTTGGAGGAGAACCCATGAAAGACGGTAAACAAGAACACGATGGTGATCTATTGAATTCTCGGCATTCAGAATTTGGTCCACACGGAGTTGGATAACATGGATTTTGGAAATCATCTTTTTCTAAGAGTTCTTGAGGAGCTAAAATTTTTTTAATTCTAGTTTAATACAATAAAAAACAATTATCTTTTCCTTACGAGGTATCGGATTGCATCTGGAAAATGGATCTCCGGAAAATCCTTGTTTGCATGAACATATAGGACTATGATTTCTCACATGGCATTTAGCATTAATACCACATGTTGATGGGCATGGATCAACACACTTTTGATTGCTACAAGCCTTAGTAAACGGGCATTCAGAACTTGTAGTACATTCAGGTCTACAGGAGGGGGGTGTTCCTTCAAACTGAGGTAAACAAGAGCAGACAGCTTGTTGATTTATTTTTTTACATTGACTATTTGGTCCACACGGTGAAGGTTGACATGGATTAATATATTCGTTTGAGGCAGCTATCGAAAAAAGGAAAGATAATTCAAACCAAACAGAATAAACCTTTTTTTTTTTTGAGACCACAATTATTATTAACTCGTACACGAATTTGTCTGTCTGTATATTTCTTTTTCACTATTTTCGACACTTTCGTAGACCCACTTTTCGTCATCACAGCGAGCTGAAATTTGGCACACAGATTCATGTCGCGTGACAATTGAAATTATCAAAATTTGAACCGGAAATTTTCATGAAAAAACCCGGAAAATCGGAAAAAATCATTTGAAAATTTGGTACAAATCCGTTTCAGGACAAATGCAGCTTTCCGATTTTTCCGAAAAAATTTTCCGGTAAAAGTTTTCTAAATTATGCAGGATCAAGTTCCCTATCAACTGGCAACATTACTTTATCTCCGATAATGGTGAAAACTTGCAGAAAAAATCGGGGAAAATTCATGTAAAACGCTTTTCCGGAGTTTCTCCGACCAAGGAAGCGTTTGCGTGTTTTGCAACCTGAGACAAAGTTGTAGAGCGAAATGAGTTGCATAAACTTGCTTTTGTGGATAACTCCATGGAAAACCCGGAAAAGCCGGAAAATCATCGGAAAAATTTTAATCGATATGATTAGTGATAAATCTTCAACAATCATTTAAACTTACATGAAAAATAGAGGAAAATTTGTAATAACAATTTAGTTAACGTGAAAAAGGCAGAAAATAAAAAGTAAAAAACGAGTTTTCAAACAAAACTGAGGCCAAGCCGCATGAAAAAGTAGAAAATAAATTTTTCTTCACACAAAGGTGGACTTAGATTTTTTGATAGGGACATTTCTCTTGAATATTCTTTCTCTTTATGAATCAAATAAATTATTGGAATATCCCAATCAAAAAATCTGAGTCCACCTCTGTGTGTGAAGAAAAATTTATTTTCTAATTTTTATGCAGCTTGGCCTCAGTTTTGTTTGAAAACTTGTTTTTTACTTATTTTTCGTTATTTACGAGAATGTTTTCTTTATCATATTCTACATTTTGGTTAACACAAAAACCTAATCAGCCGTTAGGTGTCATAACCTTACTAAAATTTCAAGAACAATCTTGAAAACCTTACTTAATGGCATTTAATAATCGTTTATATTCAAGAAATTTAATTAAATTTAAATTGAACATTTAAGTTCGATTTCTACATAGTTACAAAAGAAGATTGTGCAAAATAATTTTAACTTACGTTGAATAAGTTGACTGCAATATTTATACGGGAAATTTAATTAAATTTAAATTGAACATTTAAGTTCGATTTCTACATAGTTACAAAAGAAGATTGTGCAAAATAATTTTAACTTACGTTGAATAAGTTGACTGCAATATTTATACGGGTCTCCGGTATATTCGTTAAAGCAATTGCAGTTGGGAATGTGATTTACTACTGCACAGATTGCATTTTGTCCACAGGTACCTGGACAAGGGTCAAAGCATTTGTTGTTTTGACAAGCCTTATTAGATGGACAATCAGAATTGACAGCACATTCTGGTCGACAACCTTGATAAGGATCACCTTGATATTCGGAAATGCATTGACATGAGCCAACACCGTTTTGCTCTCGACAAATTGCATTGGATCCACATGGTGTTGGATTGCATGGGTTAATTTCATCAAAAATTTGTTGTTGGGGAGTGTCGCATTGAGAAAATGGATCTCCTGTAAATCCAGGGGCACAATAACATGTAGGAGTGTGACTTATAACTTTGCATTCGGCGTTTATTCCACACACACCAATGCATGGATCTTTGCATTTTCTGTTTATACAAGCTTGATTAGTTAAACATTCAGAATTCGAAACACATTCAGGTCGGCAATTCGGTGGTGATCCGATAAATTCATTCAAGCATGAACAAGAAGGTGCTCCATTCAATGCTCTGCATTGAGAATTATGACCACAAGGTGAAGGGATGCAAGGATCTTGCAATTCATCTTTAACGGGTTCCACTAAAAATAATTACAGTTATAATTTGTTAATTTTAAAATGAATCAAATCTTTTTACTTATAGGTTGACATCTCACAAATGGATTTCCACTTAATCTTGGAGGACAACTACAAATTGGACTGTGATTAATAACCGAACATTTAGAATTTATTCCACAAGTTCCAGGACACGGATCTCGGCACTTTTGATTTTGGCATGCTTGGTTAGAAGGACATTCTGAATTTATTACACATTCTGGTCTACAGCTGGGCGGTGATCCTACGAAACCAACTGTACAAGAACAGACGGCGTTTGAGTGAATGATTCTACATTGACTGTTTGGACCGCATGGAGAAGGACTGCAAGGATTAGTAATAGCAGGCCCTAGAAATAAAGTTTAGGTTATTTCCAAAACTTTGAGGAAACGATTGAACAAATTACTTGTTACGGGAACACAATGTAAAAAGGCATTTCCGGTCATTCCTTCGGAACATCTGCACGTGGGAATATGGTTGAATACTTCGCACGTAGCACCTGAACCGCAAGTTCCATGGCAAGGATTTATACATTTTTTATGAATGCAAGCCTTTTCTCTTGGACAATCACTGTTTAAAACACATTCGGGTCTGCAACCTTCATAAGGATTTCCTTGATACTCAGATAAACAAATGCAAACTCCATCCTCGCATTTGGTGTTCGCACCACAGGGAGAAGGGAAGCATGGGTCATCGTCAGCTTGTTCAGCTGGGGGAAGACATTATGATAAATTATAATTTTATTAACTTACAAGGCAATGTTTCTTACTCGATTGAGGTGGGGCTACGTTGCAAGAAGTAAATGGATCCCCAATATATCCAACAACACAAACACAGTTTGGAGTATGATTTATGACGTTACAAATTGTATTTAGTCCACACGATCCAGGGCAGGGATCTTGACATTTGGATTGAATACATGCTTTGTTTGATGGACACTCAGAATTAATTGTACATTCTGGTCGACAATTTGGAGGAGAACCCATGAAAGACGGTAAACAGGAACACGATGGTGATCTATTGAATTCTCGGCATTCAGAATTCGGTCCACACGGATTTGGATAACATGGATTTTGGAAATCGTCTTTTTCTACTAGTTCTTGAGGAGCTAAAATTTTTTAAATTCTAGTTTAATACAATAAAAAACAATTATCTTTTCCTTACGAGGTATCGGATTGCATCTGGAAAATGGATCTCCGGAAAATCCGATCTTGCATGAACATATAGGACTATGATTTCTCACATGGCATTTAGCATTAATACCACATGTTGATGGGCATGGATCAACACACTTTTGATTGGTACAAGCCTTAGTGAACGGGCATTCAGAACTTGAAGTACATTCAGGTCTACAGGATGGAGGCGTTCCTTCGAACTGAGGTAAACAAGAGCAGACAGCTTGTTGATTAATTTCTTTACATTGACTATTTGGTCCGCACGGTGAAGGTTGACATGGATTAACATACTCGTTTGAGGCAGCTATCGAAAAAAATAAATATAATGCAAAAAAGACAGAATAAAACTTTTTTCTTGTTATTTACGAGGTCGTTTTCCTTATCATATACTACATTTTGGTTAACACAAATTACCTAAAACTTAATCAGCCGTTAAATATCATAAGCTTACTAAAATTTTAAGAACAATCTTGAAAACCTTACTTACTGGCATTTAATAATCGTTTATATTCAAGAAATTTAATTAAATTTTAATTGAACATTTAAGATCGATTTAGAGTTACAAAACAAGGTTTTGTAAAAAAAATTTAACTCACGTTGAATAAGTTGATTGCAATATTTGTATGGGTCTCCGGTATATTCGTTGAAGCAATTGCAGTTAGGAACGTGGTTCACAACCGTACATATTGCATTTTGTCCACAGGTACCTGGACAAGGGTCAAAGCATTTGTTGTTTTGACAAGCCTTATTAGACGGACAATCAGAATTGACAGCACATTCTGGTCGACAACCTTGATAAGGGTCACCTTGATATTCGGAAATGCATTGACAAGAGCCAACACCGTTTTGCTCTCGACAAATTGCATTGGATCCACATGGTGTTGGGTTGCATGGGTTAATTTCATCAAAAATTTGTTGTTGCGGAATGTTGCATTGAGAAAATGGATCTCCTGTAAATCCAGGGGCACAATAACATGTAGGAGTGTGACTTATAACTTTGCATTCGGCGTTTATTCCACACACTCCAATGCATGGATCTTTACATTTTTTGTTAATACAAGCTTTATTAGTTAAACATTCAGAATTTGAAACACATTCGGGTCTGCAATTCGGTGGTGATCCGATAAATTCGTTCAAGCATGAACATGAAGGTGCTCCATTCAATGCTCTACATTGGGAGTTGAGACCACAAGGTGTAGGGAAGCAAGGATCTTGAGATTCTTCTTCTCTAACGGGTTCAACTAAAAATAGTTTCAGTTATAATAAATAGTTAATTTTAAAATGAGTCAAGTGTTTTACTTAAATGTTGACATCTAACAAATGGATTTCCACTTAATCTTGGAGGACAACTACAGATTGGGCTATGATTAATAACCGAACATTTAGCACTTATTCCACAAGTTCCAAGACATGGATCTCGGCACTTTTGATTTTGGCACGCTTGGTTAGAAGGACATTCTGAATTTGTTACACATTCTGGTCTACAGCTCGGCGGCGATCCTACGAAACCAACTGTACAAGAACAGACGGCGTTTGAGTTTATGATTCTACATTGACTGTTTGGACCGCATGGAGAAGGACTGCAGGGATTAGTTATAGCAGTACCTAATAATAAAGTTAATGTTATTTCTAAATCATTGAAGAGAACAATTTAGCAAATTACTTGTTACGAGAACACAATGTAAAAAGGCATTTCCGGTCATTCCTTGGGGACATCTGCATGTGGGAATATGGTTGAATACTTCGCACATAGCACCTGAACCGCAAGTTCCCTGGCAAGGATTAATACATTTTTTATGAATACAAGCCTTTTCTCTCGGACAATCACTGTTTAAAACACATTCGGGTCTGCAACCTTCATAAGGATTTCCTTGATACTCAGATAAACAAATGCAAACTCCATCCTCGCATTTGGTGTTCGCACCACAAGGAGAAGGGAAGCATGGGTCATCGTCAGCTTGTTCAGCTGGGGGAAGACATTATGACAAATTATAATTTTGTTAACTTACAAGGCAATGTTTCTTACTCGATTGAGGTGGGGCTACGTTGCAAGAAGTAAATGGATCCCCAATATAACCAACAACACAAACACAGTTTGGAGTATGATTTATGACGTTACAAATTGTATTTAGTCCACACGATCCAGGGCAGGGATCTTGACATTTGGATTGAATACATGCTTTGTTTGATGGACACTCAGAATTAATTGTACATTCTGGTCGACAATTTGGAGGAGAACCCATGAAAGACGGTAAACAAGAACACGATGGTGATCTATTGAATTCTCGGCATTCAGAATTCGGTCCACATGGATTTGGATAACATGGATTTCTGAAATCGTCTTTTTCTTCTAGTTCTTGAGGAGCTAAAATTTAGTTAATTGTAGTGAAGTACAATAAAAGAAACAGTTATCATCTCCTTACGAGGCAACGGATTGCATCTGGAAAATGGATCTCCGGAAAATCCGTGCTTGCATGAACATATAGGACTATGATTTCTCACATGACATTTAGCATTAATACCACATGTTGATGGGCATGGATCAATACACTTTTGATTGCTACAAGCCTTAGTGAACGGGCATTCAGAACTTGTAGTACATTCAGGTCTACAGGAGGGGGGCGTTCCTTTGAACTGTGGTAAACAAGAGCAGACAGCTTGTTGATTAATTTCTTTACATTGACTATTTGGTCCGCACGGTGAAGGTTGACATGGATTACCATACTCGTTTGAGGCAGCTATCAAAAAAAGGAAATATAAAGCAAACCTGACAGAATAAACCTTTTTTTTTTTGTTATTCAAAGGTCGTTTTCTTTATCATATACTACATTTTGGTTAACACAAATTATCTAAAATTTTATCAGCCACTAAGTATCATAAGCTTACTAAAATTTCAATAACAATCTTGAAAACCTTACTTACTGGCATTTAACAATCGTTTATATTCAAGAAATTTAATTAAATTTAAATTGAACATTTAAGTTCGATTTCTACATAGTTACAAAACAAGGTTTTGTAAAATAATTTTAACTTACGTTGAATAAGTTGATTGCAATATTTGTATGGGTCTCCGGTATATTCGTTAAAGCAATTGCAGTTAGGAACGTGGTTCAAAACTGTACAGATTGCATTTTGTCCACAGGTACCTGGACAAGGGTCAAAGCATTTATTGTTTTGACAAGCCCTATTAGACGGACAATCAGAATTGACAGCACATTCTGGTCGACAACCTTGATAAGGGTCACCTTGATATTCGGAAATGCATTGACAAGAGCCAACACCGTTTTGCTCTCGACAAATTGCATTGGATCCACATGGTGTTGGGTTGCATGGGTTAATTTCATCAAAAATTTGTTGTTGCGGAATGTTGCATTGAGAAAATGGATCTCCTGTAAATCCAGGGGCACAATAACATGTTGGAGTGTGACTTATAACTTTGCATTCGGCGTTTATTCCACACACACCAATGCATGGATCTTTACATTTTTTGTTTATACAAGCTTGATTAGTTAAACATTCAGAATTTGAAATACATTCGGGTTTGCAATTCGGTGGTGATCCAATAAATTCGTTCAAGCATGAGCAAGTAGGTGCTCCATTCAATGCTCTACATTGGGAGTTGGGACCACAAGGTGAAGGGAAGCAAGGGTCTTGAGATTCTTCTTCCCTAACGGGTTCAACTAAAAATAGTTTCAGTTATAAATAGATATTTTAAAATGAATCACGTGTTTTTACTTATAGGTTGACATCTGACAAATGGATTTCCACTTAATCTTGGAGGACAACTACAAATTGGGCTATGATTAATAACCGAACATTTAGCACTTATTCCACAAGTTCCAAGACATGGATCTCGGCACTTTTGATTTTGGCACGCTTGGTTAGAAGGACATTCTGAATTTGTTACACATTCTGGTCTACAGCTCGGCGGCGATCCTACGAAACCAACTGTACAAGAACAGACGGCGTTTGAGTTTATGATTCTACATTGACTGTTTGGACCGCATGGAGAAGGACTGCAAGGATTAGTTATAGCAGGCCCTAATAATAAAGATTATGTTATTTCAAAATCTTTGTAGAGAAATATTGAGCAAATTACTTGTTACGGGAACACAATGTAAAAAGGCATTTCCGGTCATTCCTTCGGAACATCTGCATGTGGGAATATGGTTGAATACTTCGCACATAGCACCTGAACCGCATGTTCCCTGGCAAGGATTAATACATTTTTTATGAATACAAGCCCTTTCTCTCGGACAATCACTATTTAAAACACATTCGGGTCTGCAACCTTCATAAGGATTTCCTTGATACTCAGATAAACAAATGCAAACTCCATCCTCGCATTTGGTGTTCGCA
Source organism: Hybos culiciformis (assembly GCA_964007475.1). Classification (NCBI taxonomy): domain Eukaryota; kingdom Metazoa; phylum Arthropoda; class Insecta; order Diptera; family Hybotidae; genus Hybos; species Hybos culiciformis. The sequence goes on from OZ023273.1 coordinate 99,908,352, forward strand.
CCACAAGGAGAAGGGAAGCATGGGTCATCGTCAGCTTGTTCAGCTGGGGGAAGACATTTTGATTAATTATAATTTTATTAACTTACAAGGCAATGTTTCTTACTCGATTGAGGTGGGGCTACATTGCAAGAAGTAAATGGATCCCCAATATATCCAACAACACAAACACAGTTTGGAGTATGATTTATGACGTTACAAATTGTATTTAGTCCACACGATCCAGGGCAGGGATCTTGACATTTGGATTGAATACATGCTTTGTTTGATGGACACTCAGAATTAATTGCACATTCTGGTCGACAATTTGGAGGAGAACCCATGAAAGACGGTAAACAAGAACACGATGGTGATCTATTGAATTCTCGGCATTCAGAATTTGGTCCACACGGATTTGGATAACATGGATTTTGGAAATCGTCTTTTTCTACTAGTTCTTGAAGAGCTAAAATTTATTTAATTCTAGTTTAATACAATAAAAAACAGTTATCTTCTCCTTACGAGGTATCGGATTGCATCTGGAAAATGGATCTCCGGAAAATCCGTGCTTGCATGAACATATAGGACTATGATTTCTCACATGGCATTTAGCATTAATACCACATGTTGATGGGCATGGATCAACACACTTTTGATTGCTACAAGCCTTAGTGAACGGGCATTCAGAACTTGTAGTACATTCAGGTCTACAGGAGGGGGGCGTTCCTTCGAACTGAGGTAAACAAGAGCAGACAGCTTGTTGATTAATTTCTTTACATTGACTATTTGGTCCGCACGGTGAAGGTTGACATGGATTAACATATTCGTTTGAGGTAGCTATCAAAAAAAAGGAAATATAAAGCAAACCAGACAGAATAAACCTTATTTTTTGTTATTCAGAGGTCGTTTTCTTTATCATATACTACATTTTGGTTAACACAAATTATCTAAAATTTTATCAGCCAATAAGTATTATAAGCTTACTAAAATTTCAAGAAAAATCTTGAAAACACTACTAACTGGCATTTAATAATCGTTTATATTCAAGAAATTTAATTAAATTTAAATTGAACATTTAAGTTCGATTTCTACATAGCTACAAAAGAAGATTGTGTAAAATAATTTTAACTTACGTTGAATAAGTTGATTGCAATATTTGTATGGGTCTCCGGTATATTCGTTAAAGCAATTGCAGTTAGGAATGTGGTTCACAACTGTACAGATTGCATTTTGTCCACAGGTACCTGGACAAGGGTCAAAGCATTTGTTGTTTTGACAAGCCTTATTAGACGGACAATCAGAATTGACAGCACATTCTGGTCGACAACCTTGATAAGGGTCACCTTGATATTCGGAAATGCATTGACAAGAGCCAACACCGTTTTGCTCTCGACAAATTGCATTGGATCCACATGGTGTTGGGTTGCATGGGTTAATTTCATCAAAAATTTGTTGTTGCGGAATGTTGCATTGAGAAAATGGATCTCCTGTAAATCCAGGGGCACAATAACATGTAGGAGTGTGACTTATAACTTTGCATTCGGCGTTTATTCCACACACACCAATGCATGGATCTTTACATTTTTTGTTTATACAAGCTTGATTAGTTAAACATTCAGAATTTGAAATACATTCGGGTCTGCAATTCGGTGGTGATCCAATAAATTCGTTCAAGCATGAGCAAGAAGGTGCTCCATTCAATGCTCTACATTGGGAGTTGGGACCACAAGGTGAAGGTAAGCAAGGGTCTTGAGATTCTTCTTCCCTAACGGGTTCAACTAAAAATAGTTTCAGTTATAAATATATATTTTAAAATTAATCACGTGTTTTTACTTATAGGTTGACATCTGACAAATGGATTTCCACTTAATCTTGGAGGACAACTACAAATTGGGCTATGATTAATAACCGAACATTTAGCACTTATTCCACAAGTTCCAGGACATGGATCTCGGCATTTTTGATTTTGGCACGCTTGGTTAGAAGGACATTCTGAATTTGTTACACATTCTGGTCTACAGCTCGGCGGCGATCCTGCGAAACCAACTGTACAAGAACAGACGGCGTTTGAGTTTATGATTCTACATTGACTGTTTGGACCGCATGGAGAAGGACTGCAAGGATTAGTTATAGCAGGTCCTAATAATAAAGTTTATGTTATTTCTAAAACTTTGTAGAGAAAGATTGAGCAAATTACTTGTTACGGGAACACAATGTAAAAAGGCATTTCCGGTCATTCCTTCGGAACATCTGCATGTGGGAATATGGTTGAATACTTCGCACATAGCACCTGAACCGCAAGTTCCCTGGCAAGGATTAATACATTTTTTATGAATACAAGCCTTTTCTCTCGGACAATCACTGTTTAAAACACATTCGGGTCTGCAACCTTCATAAGGATTTCCTTGATACTCAGATAAACAAATGCAAACTCCATCCTCGCATTTGGTGTTCGCACCACAGGGAGAAGGGAAGCATGGGTCATCGTCAGCTTGTTCAGCTGGGGGAAGACATTATGATAAATTATAATTTTATTAACTTACAAGGCAATTTTTCTTACTCGATTGAGGTGGTGCTACGTTGCAAGAAGTAAATGGATCCCCAATATATCCAACAACACAAACACAGTTTGGGGTATGATTAATGACGTTACAAATTGTATTTAGTCCACATGATCCAGGGCAGGGATCTTGACATTTGGATTGAATACATGCTTTGTTTGATGGACACTCAGAATTAATTGTACATTCTGGTCGACAATTTGGAGGAGAACCCATGAAAGACGGTAAACAAGAACACGATGGTGATCTATTGAATTCTCGGCATTCAGAATTCGGTCCACACGGATTTGGATAACATGGATTTTGGAAATCGTCTTTTTCTACTAGTTCTTGAGGAGCTAAAATTTATTTAATTCTAGTTTAATACAATAAAAAACAGTTATCTTCTCCTTACGAGGTATCGGATTGCATCTGGAAAATGGATCTCCGGAAAATCCGTGCTTGCATGAACATATAGGACTATGATTTCTCACATGGCATTTAGCATTAATACCACATGTTGATGGGCATGGATCAACACACTTTTGATTGCTACAAGCCTTAGTGAACGGGCATTCAGAACTTGTAGTACATTCAGGTCTACAGGAGGGGGGCGTTCCTTCGAACTGAGGTAGACAAGAACAGACAGCTTGTTGATTAATTTCTTTACATTGACTATTTGGTCCGCACGGTGAAGGTTGACATGGATTAACATACTCGTTTGAGGCAGCTATCAAAAAAAGGAAATATTAAGCAAACCAGACAGAATAAACCTTTTTTTTTGTTATTCAGATGTCGTTTTCTTTATCATATACTACATGTTGGTTAACACAAATTATCTAAAATTTTATCAGCCACTAAAAGCTTACTAAAATTTGAAGAACAATCTTGAAAACCTTACTTACTGGCATTTAATAATCGTTTATATTTAAGAAATTTAATTAAATTTAAATTGAACATTTAAGTTCGATTTTTACATAGTTACAAAAGAAGATTGTGCAAAATAATTTTAACTTACGTTGAATAAGTTGATTGCAATATTTGTATGGGTCTCCGGTATATTCGTTAAAGCAATTGCAGTTAGGAACGTGGTTCACAACTACACAGATTGCATTTTGTCCACAGGTACCTGGACAAGGGTCAAAGCATTTGTTGTTCTGACAAGCCTTATTAGACGGACAATCAGAATTGACAGCACATTCTGGTCGACAACCTTGATAAGGGTCACCTTGATATTCGGAAATGCATTGACAAGAGCCAACACCGTTTTGCTCTCGACAAATTGCATTAGATCCACATGGTGTTGGGTTGCATGGGTTAATTTCATCAAAAATTTGTTGTTGCGGAATGTTGCATTGAGAAAATGGATCTCCTGTAAATCCAGGAGCACAATAACATGTAGGAGTGTGACTTATAACTTTGCATTCGGCGTTTATTCCACACACACCAATGCATGGATCTTTACATTTTTTGTTTATACAAGCTTGATTAGTTAAACATTCAGAATTTGAAATACATTCGGGTCTGCAATTCGGTGGTGAACCAATAAATTCGTTCAAGCATGAGCAAGAAGGTGCTCCATTCAATGCTCTACATTGGGAGTTAGGACCACAAGGTGAAGGGAAGCAAGGGTCTTGAGATTCTTCTTCCCTAACGGGTTCAACTAAAAATAGTTTCAGTTATAAATAGATATTTTAAAATGAATCACGTGTTTTTACTTATAGGTTGACATCTGACAAATGGATTTCCACTTAATCTTGGAGGACAACTACAAATTGGGCTATGATTAATAACCGAACATTTAGCACTTATTCCACAAGTTCCAAGACATGGATCTCGGCACTTTTGATTTTGGCACGCTTGGTTAGAAGGACATTCTGAATTTGTTACACATTCTGGTCTACAGCTCGGCGGCGATCCTACGAAACCAACTGTACAAGAACAGACGGCGTTTGAGTTTATGATTCTACATTGACTGTTTGGACCGCATGGAGAAGGACTGCAAGGATTAGTTATAACAGGTCCTAATAATAAAGTTTATATTATTTCTAAAACTTTGTAGAGAAAGATTGAGCAAATTACTTGTTACGGGACCACAATGTATAAAGGCATTTCCGGTCATTCCTTCGGAACATCTGCATGTGGGAATATGGTTGAATACTTCGCACATAGCACCTGAACCGCAAGTTCCCTGGCAAGGATTAATACATTTTTTATGAATACAAGCCTTTTCTCTCGGACAATCACTGTTTAAAACACATTCGGGTCTGCAACCTTCATAAGGATTTCCTTGATACTCAGATAAACAAATGCAAACTCCATCCTCGCATTTGGTGTTCGCACCACAGGGAGAAGGGAAGCATGGGTTTTCGTCAGCTTGTTCAGCTGGGGGAAGACATTATGATTACTTACAATTTTATTAACTTACAAGACAATGTTTCTTACTCGATTGAGGTGGGGCTACGTTGCAAGAAGTAAATGGATCCCCAATATATCCAACAACACAAACACAGTTTGGGGTATGATTAATGACGTTACAAATTGTATTTAGTCCACATGATCCAGGGCAGGGATCCTGACATTTGGATTGAATACATGCTTTGTTTGATGGACACTCAGAATTAATTGTACATTCTGGTCGACAATTTGGAGGAGAACCCATGAAAGACGGTAAACAAGAACACGATGGTGATCTATTGAATTCTCGGCATTCAGAATTCGGTCCACACGGATTTGGATAACATGGATTTTGGAAATCGTCTTTTTCTACTAGTTCTTGAGGAGCTAAAATTTATTTAATTCTAGTTTAATACAATAAAAAACAGTTATCTTCTCCTTACGAGGTATCGGATTGCATCTGGAAAATGGATCTCCGGAAAATCCGATCTTGCATGAACATATAGGACTATGATTTCTCACATGGCATTTAGCATTAATACCACATGTTGATGGGCATGGATCAATACACTTTTGATTGCTACAAGCCTTAGTGAACGGGCATTCAGAACTTGTAGTACATTCAGGTCTACAGGAGGGGGGCGTTCCTTCGAACTGAGGTAAACAAGAGCAGACAGCTTGTTGATTAATTTCTTTACATTGACTATTTGGTCCGCACGGTGAAGGTTGACATGGATTAACATATTCGTTTGAGGCAGCTATCAAAAAAAGGAAATATAAAGCAAACCAGACAGAATAAACCTTTTTTTTTGTTATTAATAGGTCGTTTTCTTTATCATATACTACATTTTGGTTAACACAAATTATCTAAAATTTTATCAGCCACTAAAAGCTTACTAAAATTTGAAGAACAATCTTGAAAACCTTACTTACTGGCATTTAATAATCGTTTATATTCAAGAAATTTAATTAAATTTCAATTGAACATTTAAGTTCGATTTCTACATAGTTACAAAAGATTGTGCAAAATAATTTTAACTTACGTTGAATAAGTTGATTGCAATATTTGTATGGGTCTCCGGTATATTCGTTAAAGCAATTGCAGTTAGGAACGTGGTTCACAACTGCACAGATTGCATTTTGTCCACAGGTACCTGGACAAGGGTCAAAGCATTTGTTGTTCTGACAAGCCTTATTAGACGGACAATCAGAATTGACAGCACATTCTGGTCGACAACCTTGATAAGGGTCACCTTGATATTCGGAAATGCATTGACAAGAGCCAACACGGTTTTGCTCTCGACAAATTGCATTGGATCCACATGGTGTTGGGTTGCATGGGTTAATTTCATCAAAAATTTGTTGTTGCGGAATGTTGCATTGAGAAAATGGATCTCCTGTAAATCCAGGGGCACAATAACATGTAGGAGTGTGACTTATAACTTTGCATTCGGCGTTTATTCCACACACACCAATGCATGGATCTTTACATTTTTTGTTTATACAAGCTTGATTAGTTAAACATTCAGAATTTGAAATACATTCGGGTCTGCAATTCGGTGGTGATCCTATAAATTCGTTCAAGCATGAGCAAGAAGGTGCTTCATTCAATGCTCTACATTGGGAGTTGGGACCACAAGGTGAAGGGAAGCAAGGGTCTTGAGATTCTTCTTCCCTAACGGGTTCAACTAAAAATAGTTTCAGTTATAAATAGATATTTTAAAATGAATTACGTGTTTTTACTTATAGGTTGACATCTGACAAATGGATTTCCACTTAATCTTGGAGGACAACTACAAATTGGGCTATGATTAATAACCGAACATTTAGCACTTATTCCACAAGTTCCAAGACATGGATCTCGGCACTTTTGATTTTGGCACGCTTGGTTAGACGGACATTCTGAATTTGTTACACATTCTGGTCTACAGCTCGGCGGCGATCCTACGAAACCAACTGTACAAGAACAGACGGCGTTTGAGTTTATGATTCTACATTGACTGTTTGGACCGCATGGAGAAGGACTGCAAGGATTAGTTATAGCAGGTCCTAATAATAAAGTTTATGTTATTTCTAAAACTTTGTAGAGAAAGATTGAGCAAATTACTTGTTACGGGAACACAATGTAAAAAGGCATTTCCGGTCATTCCTTCGGAACATCTGCATGTGGGAATATGGTTGAATACTTCGCACATAGCACCTGAACCGCAAGTTCCCTGGCAAGGATTAATACATTTTTTATGAATACAAGCCTTTTCTCTCGGACAATCACTGTTTAAAACACATTCGGGTCTGCAACCTTCATAAGGATTTCCTTGATACTCAGATAAACAAATGCAAACTCCATCCTCGCATTTGGTGTTCGCACCACAGGGAGAAGGGAAGCATGGGTCTTCGTCAGCTTGTTCAGCTGGGGGAAGACATTATGATTACTTACAATTTTATTAACTTACAAGACAATGTTTCTTACTCGATTGAGGTGGGGCTACGTTGCAAGAAGTAAATGGATCCCCAATATATCCAACAACACAAACACAGTTTGGGGTATGATTAATGACGTTACAAATTGTATTTAGTCCACATGATCCAGGGCAGGGATCCTGACATTTGGATTGAATACATGCTTTGTTTGATGGACACTCAGAATTAATTGTACATTCTGGTCGACAATTTGGAGGAGAACCCATGAAAGACGGTAAACAAGAACACGATGGTGATCTATTGAATTCTCGGCATTCAGAATTCGGTCCACACGGATTTGGATAACATGGATTTTGGAAATCGTCTTTTTCTACTAGTTCTTGAGGAGCTAAAATTTATTTAATTCTAGTTTAATACAATAAAAAACAGTTATCTTCTCCTTACGAGGTATCGGATTGCATCTGGAAAATGGATCTCCGGAAAATCCGATCTTGCATGAACATATAGGACTATGATTTCTCACATGGCATTTAGCATTAATACCACATGTTGATGGGCATGGATCAATACACTTTTGATTGCTACAAGCCTTAGTGAACGGGCATTCAGAACTTGTAGTACATTCAGGTCTACAGGAGGGGGGCGTTCCTTCGAACTGAGGTAAACAAGAGCAGACAGCTTGTTGATTAATTTCTTTACATTGACTATTTGGTCCGCACGGTGAAGGTTGACATGGATTAACATATTCGTTTGAGGCAGCTATCAAAAAAAGGAAATATAAAGCAAACCAGACAGAATAAACCTTTTTTTTGTTATTAAGAGGTCGTTTTCTTTATCATATACTACATTTTGGTTAACACAAATTATCTAAATTTTTATCAGCCACTAAAAGCTTACTAAAATTTGAAGAACAATCTTGAAAACCTTACTTACTGGTATTTAATAATCGATTATATTCAAGAAATTTAATTAAATTTCAATTGAACATTTAAGTTCGATTTCTACATAGTTACAAAAGAAGATTGTGCAAAATAATTTTAACTTACGTTGAATAAGTTGATTGCAATATTTGTATGGGTCTCCGGTATATTCGTTAAAGCAATTGCAGTTAGGAACGTGGTTCACAACTGCACAGATTGCATTTTGTCCACAGGTACCTGGACAAGGGTCAAAGCATTTGTTGTTCTGACAAGCCTTATTAGACGGACAATCAGAATTGACAGCACATTCAGGTCGACAACCTTGATAAGGGTCACCTTGATATTCGGAAATGCATTGACAAGAGCCAACACCGTTTTGCTCTCGACAAATTGCATTGGATCCACATGGTGTTGGGTTGCATGGGTTAATTTCATCAAAAATTTGTTGTTGCGGAATGTTGCATTGAGAAAATGGATCTCCTGTAAATCCAGGGGCACAATAACATGTAGGAGTGTGACTTATAACTTTGCATTCGGCGTTTATTCCACACACACCAATGCATGGATCTTTACATTTTTTGTTTATACAAGCTTGATTAGTTAAACATTCAGAATTTGAAATACATTCGGGTCTGCAATTCGGTGGTGATCCAATAAATTCGTTCAAGCATGAGCAAGAAGGTGCTCCATTCAATGCTCTACATTGGGAGTTGGGACCACAAGGCGAAGGGAAGCAAGGGTCTTGAGATTCTTCTTCCCTAACGGGTTCAACTAAAAATAGTTTCAGTTATAAATAGATATTTTAAAATGAATCACGTGTTTTTACTTATAGGTTGACATCTGACAAATGGATTTCCACTTAATCTTGGAGGACAACTACAAATTGGGCTATGATTAATAACCGAACATTTAGCACTTATTCCACAAGTTCCAAGACATGGATCTCGGCACTTTTGATTTTGGCACGCTTGGTTAGAAGGACATTCTGAATTTGTTACACATTCTGGTCTACAGCTCGGCGGCGATCCTACGAAACCAACTGTACAAGAACAGACGGCGTTTGAGTTTATGATTCTACATTGACTGTTTGGACCGCATGGAGAAGGACTGCAAGGATTAGTTATAGCAGGTCCTAATAATAAAGTTTATGTTATTTCTAAAACTTTGTAGAGAAAGATTGAGCAAATTACTTGTTACGGGAACACAATGTAAAAAGGCATTTCCGGTCATTCCTTCGGAACATCTGCATGTGGGAATATGGTTGAATACTTCGCACATAGCACCTGAACCGCAAGTTCCCTGGCAAGGATTAATACATTTTTTATGAATACAAGCCTTTTCTCTCGGACAATCACTGTTTAAAACACATTCGGGTCTGCAACCTTCATAAGGATTTCCTTGATACTCAGATAAACAAATGCAAACTCCATCCTCGCATTTGGTGTTCGCACCACAGGGAGAAGGGAAGCATGGGTCTTCGTCAGCTTGTTCAGCTGGGGGAAGACATTATGATTACTTACAATTTTATTAACTTACAAGACAATGTTTCTTACTCGATTGAGGTGGGGCTACGTTGCAAGAAGTAAATGGATCCCCAATATATCCAACAACACAAACACAGTTTGGGGTATGATTAATGACGTTACAAATTGTATTTAGTCCACATGATCCAGGGCAGGGATCCTGACATTTGGATTGAATACATGCTTTGTTTGATGGACACTCAGAATTAATTGTACATTCTGGTCGACAATTTGGAGGAGAACCCATGAAAGACGGTAAACAAGAACACGATGGTGATCTATTGAATTCTCGGCATTCAGAATTCGGTCCACACGGATTTGGATAACATGGATTTTGGAAATCGTCTTTTTCTACTAGTTCTTGAGGAGCTAAAATTTATTTAATTCTAGTTTAATACAATAAAAAACAGTTATCTTCTCCTTACGAGGTATCGGATTGCATCTGGAAAATGGATCTCCGGAAAATCCGATCTTGCATGAACATATAGGACTATGATTTCTCACATGGCATTTAGCATTAATACCACATGTTGATGGGCATGGATCAATACACTTTTGATTGCTACAAGCCTTAGTGAACGGGCATTCAGAACTTGTAGTACATTCAGGTCTACAGGACGGGGGCGTTCCTTCGAACTGAGGTAAACAAGAGCAGACAGCTTGTTGATTAATTTCTTTACATTGACTATTTGGTCCGCACGGTGAAGGTTGACATGGATTAACATATTCGTTTGAGGCAGCTATCAAAAAAAGGAAATATAAAGCAAACCAGACAGAATAAACCTTTTTTTTGTTATTAAGAGGTCGTTTTCTTTATCATATACTACATTTTGGTGAACACAAATTATCTAAATTTTTATCAGCCACTAAAAGCTTACTAAAATTTGAAGAACAATCTTGAAAACCTTACTTACTGGTATTTAATAATCGTTTATATTCAAGAAATTTAATTAAATTTCAATTGAACATTTAAGTTCGATTTCTACATAGTTACAAAAGAAGATTGTGCAAAATAATTTTAACTTACGTTGAATAAGTTGATTGCAATATTTGTATGGGTCTCCGGTATATTCGTTAAAGCAATTGCAGTTAGGAACGTGGTTCACAACTGCACAGATTGCATTTTGTCCACAGGTACCTGGACAAGGGTCAAAGCATTTGTTGTTCTGACAAGCCTTATTAGACGGACAATCAGAATTGACAGCACATTCTGGTCGACAACCTTGATAAGGGTCACCTTGATATTCGGAAATGCATTGACAAGAGCCAACACCGTTTTGCTCTCGACAAATTGCATTGGATCCACATGGTGTTGGGTTGCATGGGTTAATTTCATCAAAAATTTGTTGTTGCGGAGTGTTGCATTGAGAAAATGGATCTCCTGTAAATCCAGGGGCACAATAACATGTAGGAGTGTGACTTATAACTTTGCATTCGGCGTTTATTCCACACACACCAATGCATGGATCTTTACATTTTTTGTTTATACAAGCTTGATTAGTTAAACATTCAGAATTTGAAATACATTCGGGTCTGCAATTCGGTGGTGATCCAATAAATTCGTTCAAGCATGAGCAAGAAGGTGCTCCATTCAATGCTCTACATTGGGAGTTGGGACCACAAGGCGAAGGGAAGCAAGGGTCTTGAGATTCTTCTTCCCTAACGGGTTCAACTAAAAATAGTTTCAGTTATAAATAGATATTTTAAAATGAATTACGTGTTTTTACTTATAGGTTGACATCTGACAAATGGATTTCCACTTAATCTTGGAGGACAACTACAAATTGGGCTATGATTAATAACCGAACATTTAGCACTTATTCCACAAGTTCCAAGACATGGATCTCGGCACTTTTGATTTTGGCACGCTTGGTTAGAAGGACATTCTGAATTTGTTACACATTCTGGTCTACAGCTAGGCGGCGATCCTACGAAACCAACTGTACAAGAACAGACGGCGTTTGAGTTTATGATTCTACATTGACTGTTTGCACCGCATGGAGAAGGACTGCAAGGATTAGTTATAGCAGGTCCTAATAATAAAGTTAATGTTATTTCTAAAACTTTGTAGAGAAAGATTGAGCAAATTACTTGTTACGGGAACACAATGTAAAAAGGCATTTCCGGTCATTCCTTCAGCACATCTGCACATTGGAATATGATTGAAAACTTCACAAGAAGCACTTTGACCGCAAGTTCCTTGGCAAGGATTAACACACTTTTTTCGAATGCAAGCCTTTTCTCTGGGACAATCACTGTTTAAAACACATTCGGGTCTGCAGCCTTCATAAGGATTTCCTTGATACTCAGATAAACAAATGCAAACTCCATCCTCGCATTTGGTGTTCGCACCACAGAGAGAAGGGAAACATGGGTCATCGTCAGCTTGTTCAGCTGGGGGAAGACATTATGATAAATTATAATTTTATTAACTTACAAGACAATGTTTCTTACTCGATTGAGGTGGGGCTACGTTGCAAGAAGTAAATGGATCCCCAATATATCCAATAACACAAACACAGTTTGGGGTATGATTAATGACGTTACAAATTGTATTTAGTCCACATGATCCAGGGCAGGGATCCTGACATTTAGATTGAATACATGCTTTGTTTGATGGACACTCAGAATTAATTGTACATTCTGGTCGACAATTTGGAGGAGAACCCATGAAAGACGGTAAACAAGAACATGATGGTGATCTATTGAATTCTCGGCATTCAGAATTCGGTCCACACGGATTTGGATAACATGGATTTTGGAAATCGTCTTTTTCTACTAGTTCTTGAAGAGCTAAAATTTATTTAATTCTAGTTTAATACAATAAAAAACAGTTATCTTCTTCTTACGAGGTATCGGATTGCATCTGGAAAATGGATCTCCGGAAAATCCGTGCTTGCATGAACATATAGGACTATGATTTCTCACATGGCATTTAGCATTAATACCACATGTTGATGGACATGGATCAATACACTTTTGATTGCTACAAGCCTTAGTGAACGGGCATTCAGAACTTGTAGTACATTCAGGTCTACAGGAGGGGGGCGTTCCTTCGAACTGAGGTAAACAAGAACAGACAGCTTGTTGATTTATTTCTTTACATTGACTATTTGGTCCGCACGGTGAAGGTTGACATGGATTAACATATTCGTTTGAGGCAGCTATCAAAAAAAGGAAATATAAAGCAAACCAGACAGAATAAACCTTTTTTTTTGTTATTCAGAGGTCTTTTTCTTTATCATATACTACATTTTAGTTAACACAAATTATCTAAAATTTTATCAGCCACTAAGTATTATAAGCTTACTAAAATTTCAAGAACAATCTTGAAAACCTTTCTTACTGGCATTTAATAATCGTTTATATTCAAGAAATTTAATTAAATTTCAATTGAAAATTTAAGTTCGATTTTTACATAGTTACAAAAGATTGTGCAAAATAATTTTAACTTACGTTGAATAAGTTGATTGCAATATTTGTATGGGTCTCCGGTATATTCGTTAAAGCAATTGCAGTTAGGAACGTGGTTCACAACTGCACAGATTGCATTTTGTCCACAGGTACCTGGACAAGGGTCAAAGCATTTGTTGTTCTGACAAGCCTTATTAGACGGACAATCAGAATTGACAGCACATTCTGGTCGACAACCTTGATAAGGGTCACCTTGATATTCGGAAATGCATTGACAAGAGCCAACACGGTTTTGCTCTCGACAAATTGCATTGGATCCACATGGTGTTGGGTTGCATGGGTTAATTTCATCAAAAATTTGTTGTTGCGGAATGTTGCATTGAGAAAATGGATCTCCTGTAAATCCAGGGGCACAATAACATGTAGGAGTGTGACTTATAACTTTGCATTCGGCGTTTATTCCACACACACCAATGCATGGATCTTTACATTTTTTGTTTATACAAGCTTGATTAGTTAAACATTCAGAATTTGAAATACATTCGGGTCTGCAATTCGGTGGTGATCCTATAAATTCGTTCAAGCATGAGCAAGAAGGTGCTTCATTCAATGCTCTACATTGGGAGTTGGGACCACAAGGTGAAGGGAAGCAAGGGTCTTGAGATTCTTCTTCCCTAACGGGTTCAACTAAAAATAGTTTCAGTTATAAATAGATATTTTAAAATGAATCACGTGTTTTTACTTATAGGTTGACATCTGACAAATGGATTTCCACTTAATCTTGGAGGACAACTACAAATTGGGCTATGATTAATAACCGAACATTTAGCACTTATTCCACAAGTTCCAAGACATGGATCTCGGCACTTTTGATTTTGGCACGCTTGGTTAGAAGGACATTCTGAATTTGTTACACATTCTGGTCTACAGCTCGGCGGCGATCCTACGAAACCAACTGTACAAGAACAGACGGCGTTTGAGTTTATGATTCTACATTGACTGTTTGGACCGCATGGAGAAGGACTGCAAGGATTAGTTATAGCAGGTCCTAATAATAAAGTTTATGTTATTTCTAAAACTTTGTAGAGAAAGATTGAGCAAATTACTTGTTACGGGAACACAATGTAAAAAGGCATTTCCGGTCATTCCTTCGGAACATCTGCATGTGGGAATATGGTTGAATACTTCGCACATAGCACCTGAACCGCAAGTTCCCTGGCAAGGATTAATACATTTTTTATGAATACAAGCCTTTTCTCTCGGACAATCACTGTTTAAAACACATTCGGGTCTGCAACCTTCATAAGGATTTCCTTGATACTCAGATAAACAAATGCAAACTCCATCCTCGCATTTGGTGTTCGCACCACAGGGAGAAGGGAAGCATGGGTCTTCGTCAGCTTGTTCAGCTGGGGGAAGACATTATGATTACTTACAATTTTAATAACTTACAAGACAATGTTTCTTACTCGATTGAGGTGGGGCTACGTTGCAAGAAGTAAATGGATCCCCAATATATCCAACAACACAAACACAGTTTGGGGTATGATTAATGACGTTACAAATTGTATTTAGTCCACATGATCCAGGGCAGGGATCCTGACATTTGGATTGAATACATGCTTTGTTTGATGGACACTCAGAATTAATTGTACATTCTGGTCGACAATTTGGAGGAGAACCCATGAAAGACGGTAAACAAGAACACGATGGTGATCTATTGAATTCTCGGCATTCAGAATTCGGTCCACACGGATTTGGATAACATGGATTTTGGAAATCGTCTTTTTCTACTAGTTCTTGAGGAGCTAAAATTTATTTAATTCTAGTTTAATACAATAAAAAACAGTTATCTTCTCCTTACGAGGTATCGGATTGCATCTGGAAAATGGATCTCCGGAAAATCCGATCTTGCATGAACATATAGGACTATGATTTCTCACATGGCATTTAGCATTAATACCACATGTTGATGGGCATGGATCAATACACTTTTGATTGCTACAAGCCTTAGTGAACGGGCATTCAGAACTTGTAGTACATTCAGGTCTACAGGAGGGGGGCGTTCCTTCGAACTGAGGTAAACAAGAGCAGACAGCTTGTTGATTAATTTCTTTACATTGACTATTTGGTCCGCACGGTGAAGGTTGACATGGATTAACATATTCGTTTGAGGCAGCTATCAAAAAAAGGAAATATAAAGCAAACCAGACAGAATAAACCTTTTTTTTGTTATTAAGAGGTCGTTTTCTTTATCATATACTACATTTTGGTTAACACAAATTATATAAATTTTTATCAGCCACTAAAAGCTTACTAAAATTTGAAGAACAATCTTGAAAACCTTACTTACTGGCATTTAATAATCGTTTATATTCAAGAAATTTAATTAAATTTCAATTGAACATTTAAGTTCGATTTCTACATAGTTACAAAAGAAGATTGTGCAAAATAATTTTAACTTACGTTGAATAAGTTGATTGCAATATTTGTATGGGTCTCCGGTATATTCGTTGAAGCAATTGCAGTTAGGAACGTGGTTCACAACTGCACAGATTGCATTTTGTCCACAGGTACCTGGACAAGGGTCAAAGCATTTGTTGTTCTGACAAGCCTTATTAGACGGACAATCAGAATTGACAGCACATTCTGGTCGACAACCTTGATAAGGGTCACCTTGATATTCGGAAATGCATTGACAAGAGCCAACACCGTTTTGCTCTCGACAAATTGCATTGGATCCACATGGTGTTGGGTTGCATGGGTTAATTTCATCAAAAATTTGTTGTTGCGGAGTGTTGCATTGAGAAAATGGATCTCCTGTAAATCCAGGGGCACAATAACATGTAGGAGTGTGACTTATAACTTTGCATTCGGCGTTTATTCCACACACACCAATGCATGGATCTTTACATTTTTTGTTTATACAAGCTTGATTAGTTAAACATTCAGAATTTGAAATACATTCGGGTCTGCAATTCGGTGGTGATCCAATAAATTCGTTCAAGCATGAGCAAGAAGGTGCTCCATTCAATGCTCTACATTGGGAGTTGGGACCACAAGGCGAAGGGAAGCAAGGGTCTTGAGATTCTTCTTCCCTAACGGGTTCAACTAAAAATAGTTTCAGTTATAAATAGATATTTTAAAATGAATTACGTGTTTTTACTTATAGGTTGACATCTGACAAATGGATTTCCACTTAATCTTGGAGGGCAACTACAAATTGGGCTATGATTAATAACCGAACATTTAGCACTTATTCCACAAGTTCCAAGACATGGATCTCGGCACTTTTGATTTTGGCACGCTTGGTTAGAAGGACATTCTGAATTTGTTACACATTCTGGTCTACAGCTCGGCGGCGATCCTACGAAACCAACTGTACAAGAACAGACGGCGTTTGAGTTTATGATTCTACATTGACTGTTTGCACCGCATGGAGAAGGACTGCAAGGATTAGTTATAGCAGGTCCTAATAATAAAGTTAATGTTATTTCTAAAACTTTGTAGAGAAAGATTGAGCAAATTACTTGTTACGGGAACACAATGTAAAAAGGCATTTCCGGTCATTCCTTCAGCACATCTGCACATTGGAATATGATTGAAAACTTCACAAGAAGCACTTTGACCGCAAGTTCCTTGGCAAGGATTAACACACTTTTTTCGAATGCAAGCCTTTTCTCTGGGACAATCACTGTTTAAAACACATTCGGGTCTGCAGCCTTCATAAGGATTTCCTTGATACTCAGATAAACAAATGCAAACTCCATCCTCGCATTTGGTGTTCGCACCACAGAGAGAAGGGAAGCATGGGTCATCGTCAGCTTGTTCAGCTGGGGGAAGACATTATGATAAATTATAATTTTATTAACTTACAAGACAATGTTTCTTACTCGATTGAGGTGGGGCTACGTTGCAAGAAGTAAATGGATCCCCAATATATCCAATAACACAAACACAGTTTGGGGTATGATTAATGACGTTACAAATTGTATTTAGTCCACATGATCCAGGGCAGGGATCCTGACATTTAGATTGAATACATGCTTTGTTTGATGGACACTCAGAATTAATTGTACATTCTGGTCGACAATTTGGAGGAGAACCCATGAAAGACGGTAAACAAGAACATGATGGTGATCTATTGAATTCTCGGCATTCAGAATTCGGTCCACACGGATTTGGATAACATGGATTTTGGAAATCGTCTTTTTCTACTAGTTCTTGAGGAGCTAAAATTTATTTAATTCTAGTTTAATACAATAAAAAACAGTTATCTTCTTCTTACGAGGTATCGGATTGCATCTGGAAAATGGATCTCCGGAAAATCCGTGCTTGCATGAACATATAGGACTATGATTTCTCACATGGCATTTAGCATTAATACCACATGTTGATGGACATGGATCAATACACTTTTGATTGCTACAAGCCTTAGTGAACGGGCATTCAGAACTTGTAGTACATTCAGGTCTACAGGAGGGGGGCGTTCCTTCGAACTGAGGTAAACAAGAACAGACAGCTTGTTGATTTATTTCTTTACATTGACTATTTGGTCCGCACGGTGAAGGTTGACATGGATTAACATATTCGTTTGAGGCAGCTATCAAAAAAAGGAAATATAAAGCAAACCAGACAGAATAAACCTTTTTTTTTGTTATTCAGAGGTCTTTTTCTTTATCATATACTACATTTTAGTTAACACAAATTATCTAAAATTTTATCAGCCACTAAGTATTATAAGCTTACTAAAATTTCAAGAACAATCTTGAAAACCTTACTTACTGGCATTTAATAATCGTTTATATTCAAGAAATTTAATTAAATTTCAATTGAAAATTTAAGTTCGATTTTTACATAGTTACAAAAGATTGTGCAAAATAATTTTAACTTACGTTGAATAAGTTGATTGCAATATTTGTATGGGTCTCCGGTATATTCGTTAAAGCAATTGCAGTTAGGAACGTGGTTCACAACTGCACAGATTGCATTTTGTCCACAGGTACCTGGACAAGGGTCAAAGCATTTGTTGTTCTGACAAGCCTTATTAGACGGACAATCAGAATTGACAGCACATTCTGGTCGACAACCTTGATAAGGGTCACCTTGATATTCGGAAATGCATTGACAAGAGCCAACACGGTTTTGCTCTCGACAAATTGCATTGGATCCACATGGTGTTGGGTTGCATGGGTTAATTTCATCAAGAATTTGTTGTTGCGGAATGTTGCATTGAGAAAATGGATCTCCTGTAAATCCAGGGGCACAATAACATGTAGGAGTGTGACTTATAACTTTGCATTCGGCGTTTATTCCACACACACCAATGCATGGATCTTTACATTTTTTGTTTATACAAGCTTGATTAGTTAAACATTCAGAATTTGAAATACATTCGGGTCTGCAATTCGGTGGTGATCCTATAAATTCGTTCAAGCATGAGCAAGAAGGTGCTTCATTCAATGCTCTACATTGGGAGTTGGGACCACAAGGTGAAGGGAAGCAAGGGTCTTGAGATTCTTCTTCCCTAACGGGTTCAACTAAAAATAGTTTCAGTTATAAATAGATATTTTAAAATGAATCACGTGTTTTTACTTATAGGTTGACATCTGACAAATGGATTTCCACTTAATCTTGGAGGACAACTACAAATTGGGCTATGATTAATAACCGAACATTTAGCACTTATTCCACAAGTTCCAAGACATGGATCTCGGCACTTTTGATTTTGGCACGCTTGGTTAGAAGGACATTCTGAATTTGTTACACATTCTGGTCTACAGCTCGGCGGCGATCCTACGAAACCAACTGTACAAGAACAGACGGCGTTTGAGTTTATGATTCTACATTGACTGTTTGGACCGCATGGAGAAGGACTGCAAGGATTAGTTATAGCAGGTCCTAATAATAAAGTTTATGTTATTTCTAAAACTTTGTAGAGAAAGATTGAGCAAATTACTTGTTACGGGAACACAATGTAAAAAGGCATTTCCGGTCATTCCTTCGGAACATCTGCATGTGGGAATATGGTTGAATACTTCGCACATAGCACCTGAACCGCAAGTTCCCTGGCAAGGATTAATACATTTTTTATGAATACAAGCCTTTTCTCTCGGACAATCACTGTTTAAAACACATTCGGGTCTGCAACCTTCATAAGGATTTCCTTGATACTCAGATAAACAAATGCAAACTCCATCCTCGCATTTGGTGTTCGCACCACAGGGAGAAGGGAAGCATGGGTCTTCGTCAGCTTGTTCAGCTGGGGGAAGACATTATGATTACTTACAATTTTATTAACTTACAAGACAATGTTTCTTACTCGATTGAGGTGGGGCTACGTTGCAAGAAGTAAATGGATCCCCAATATATCCAACAACACAAACACAGTTTGGGGTATGATTAATGACGTTACAAATTGTATTTAGTCCACATGATCCAGGGCAGGGATCCTGACATTTGGATTGAATACATGCTTTGTTTGATGGACACTCGGAATTAATTGTACATTCTGGTCGACAATTTGGAGGAGAACCCATGAAAGACGGTAAACAAGAACACGATGGTGATCTATTGAATTCTCGGCATTCAGAATTCGGTCCACACGGATTTGGATAACATGGATTTTGGAAATCGTCTTTTTCTACTAGTTCTTGAGGAGCTAAAATTTATTTAATTCTAGTTTAATACAATAAAAAACAGTTATCTTCTCCTTACGAGGTATCGGATTGCATCTGGAAAATGGATCTCCGGAAAATCCGATCTTGCATGAACATATAGGACTATGATTTCTCACATGGCATTTAGCATTAATACCACATGTTGATGGGCATGGATCAATACACTTTTGATTGCTACAAGCCTTAGTGAACGGGCATTCAGAACTTGTAGTACATTCAGGTCTACAGGAGGGGGGCGTTCCTTCGAACTGAGGTAAACAAGAGCAGACAGCTTGTTGATTAATTTCTTTACATTGACTATTTGGTCCGCACGGTGAAGGTTGACATGGATTAACATATTCGTTTGAGGCAGCTATCAAAAAAAGGAAATATAAAGCAAACCAGACAGAATAAACCTTTTTTTTGTTATTAAGAGGTCGTTTTCTTTATCATATACTACATTTTGGTTAACACAAATTATCTAAATTTTTATCAGCCACTAAAAGCTTACTAAAATTTGAAGAACAATCTTGAAAACCTTACTTACTGGCATTTAATAATCGTTTATATTCAAGAAATTTAATTAAATTTCAATTGAACATTTAAGTTCGATTTCTACATAGTTACAAAAGAAGATTGTGCAAAATAATTTTAACTTACGTTGAATAAGTTGATTGCAATATTTGTATGGGTCTCCGGTATATTCGTTAAAGCAATTGCAGTTAGGAACGTGGTTCACAACTGCACAGATTGCATTTTGTCCACAGGTACCTGGACAAGGGTCAAAGCATTTGTTGTTCTGACAAGCCTTATTAGACGGACAATCAGAATTGACAGCACATTCTGGTCGACAACCTTGATAAGGGTCACCTTGATATTCGGAAATGCATTGACAAGAGCCAACACCGTTTTGCTCTCGACAAATTGCATTGGATCCACATGGTGTTGGGTTGCATGGGTTAATTTCATCAAAAATTTGTTGTTGCGGAGTGTTGCATTGAGAAAATGGATCTCCTGTAAATCCAGGGGCACAATAACATGTAGGAGTGTGACTTATAACTTTGCATTCGGCGTTTATTCCACACACACCAATGCATGGATCTTTACATTTTTTGTTTATACAAGCTTGATTAGTTAAACATTCAGAATTTGAAATACATTCGGGTCTGCAATTCGGTGGTGATCCAATAAATTCGTTCAAGCATGAGCAAGAAGGTGCTCCATTCAATGCTCTACATTGGGAGTTGGGACCACAAGGCGAAGGGAAGCAAGGGTCTTGAGATTCTTCTTCCCTAACGGGTTCAACTAAAAATAGTTTCAGTTATAAATAGATATTTTAAAATGAATTACGTGTTTTTACTTATAGGTTGACATCTGACAAATGGATTTCCACTTAATCTTGGAGGACAACTACAAATTGGGCTATGATTAATAACCGAACATTTAGCACTTATTCCACAAGTTCCAAGACATGGATCTCGGCACTTTTGATTTTGGCACGCTTGGTTAGAAGGACATTCTGAATTTGTTACACATTCTGGTCTACAGCTAGGCGGCGATCCTACGAAACCAACTGTACAAGAACAGACGGCGTTTGAGTTTATGATTCTACATTGACTGTTTGCACCGCATGGAGAAGGACTGCAAGGATTAGTTATAGCAGGTCCTAATAATAAAGTTAATGTTATTTCTAAAACTTTGTAGAGAAAGATTGAGCAAATTACTTGTTACGGGAACACAATGTAAAAAGGCATTTCCGGTCATTCCTTCAGCACATCTGCACATTGGAATATGATTGAAAACTTCACAAGAAGCACTTTGACCGCAAGTTCCTTGGCAAGGATTAACACACTTTTTTCGAATGCAAGCCTTTTCTCTGGGACAATCACTGTTTAAAACACATTCGGGTCTGCAGCCTTCATAAGGATTTCCTTGATACTCAGATAAACAAATGCAAACTCCATCCTCGCATTTGGTGTTCGCACCACAGAGAGAAGGGAAGCATGGGTCATCGTCAGCTTGTTCAGCTGGGGGAAGACATTATGATAAATTATAATTTTATTAACTTACAAGACAATGTTTCTTACTCGATTGAGGTGGGGCTACGTTGCAAGAAGTAAATGGATCCCCAATATATCCAATGACACAAACACAGTTTGGGGTATGATTAATGACGTTACAAATTGTATTTAGTCCACATGATCCAGGGCAGGGATCCTGACATTTAGATTGAATGCATGCTTTGTTTGATGGACACTCAGAATTAATTGTACATTCTGGTCGACAATTTGGAGGAGAACCCATGAAAGACGGTAAACAAGAACATGATGGTGATCTATTGAATTCTCGGCATTCAGAATTCGGTCCACACGGATTTGGATAACATGGATTTTGGAAATCGTCTTTTTCTACTAGTTCTTGAGGAGCTAAAATTTATTTAATTCTAGTTTAATACAATAAAAAACAGTTATCTTCTTCTTACGAGGTATCGGATTGCATCTGGAAAATGGATCTCCGGAAAATCCGTGCTTGCATGAACATATAGGACTATGATTTCTCACATGGCATTTAGCATTAATACCACATGTTGATGGACATGGATCAATACACTTTTGATTGCTACATGCCTTAGTGAACGGGCATTCAGAACTTGTAGTACATTCAGGTCTACAGGAGGGGGGCGTTCCTTCGAACTGAGGTAAACAAGAACAGACAGCTTGTTGATTTATTTCTTTACATTGACTATTTGGTCCGCACGGTGAAGGTTGACATGGATTAACATATTCGTTTGAGGCAGCTATCAAAAAAAGGAAATATAAAGCAAACCAGACAGAATAAACCTTTTTTTTTGTTATTCAGAGGTCTTTTTCTTTATCATATACTACATTTTAGTTAACACAAATTATCTAAAATTTTATCAGCCACTAAGTATTATAAGCTTACTAAAATTTCAAGAACAATCTTGAAAACCTTACTTACTGGCATTTAATAATCGTTTATATTCAAGAAATTTAATTAAATTTCAATTGAAAATTTAAGTTCGATTTTTACATAGTTACAAAAGATTGTGCAAAATAATTTTAACTTACGTTGAATAAGTTGATTGCAATATTTGTATGGGTCTCCGGTATATTCGTTAAAGCAATTGCAGTTAGGAACGTGGTTCACAACTGCACAGATTGCATTTTGTCCACAGGTACCTGGACAAGGGTCAAAGCATTTGTTGTTCTGACAAGCCTTATTAGACGGACAATCAGAATTGACAGCACATTCTGGTCGACAACCTTGATAAGGGTCACCTTGATATTCGGAAATGCATTGACAAGAGCCAACACCGTTTTGCTCTCGACAAATTGCATTGGATCCACATGGTGTTGGGTTGCATGGGTTAATTTCATCAAAAATTTGTTGTTGCGGAATGTTGCATTGAGAAAATGGATCTCCTGTAAATCCAGGGGCACAATAACATGTAGGAGTGTGACTTATAACTTTGCATTCGGCGTTTATTCCACACACACCAATGCATGGATCTTTACATTTTTTGTTTATACAAGCTTGATTAGTTAAACATTCAGAATTTGAAATACATTCGGGTCTGCAATTCGGTGGTGATCCTATAAATTCGTTCAAGCATGAGCAAGAAGGTGCTTCATTCAATGCTCTACATTGGGAGTTGGGACCACAAGGTGAAGGGAAGCAAGGGTCTTGAGATTCTTCTTCCCTAACGGGTTCAACTAAAAATAGTTTCAGTTATAAATAGATATTTTAAAATGAATCACGTGTTTTTACTTATAGGTTGACATCTGACAAATGGATTTCCACTTAATCTTGGAGGACAACTACAAATTGGGCTATGATTAATAACCGAACATTTAGCACTTATTCCACAAGTTCCAAGACATGGATCTCGGCACTTTTGATTTTGGCACGCTTGGTTAGAAGGACATTCTGAATTTGTTACACATTCTGGTCTACAGCTCGGCGGCGATCCTACGAAACCAACTGTACAAGAACAGACGGCGTTTGAGTTTATGATTCTACATTGACTGTTTGGACCGCATGGAGAAGGACTGCAAGGATTAGTTATAGCAGGTCCTAATAATAAAGTTTATGTTATTTCTAAAACTTTGTAGAGAAAGATTGAGCAAATTACTTGTTACGGGAACACAATGTAAAAAGGCATTTCCGGTCATTCCTTCGGAACATCTGCATGTGGGAATATGGTTGAATACTTCGCACATAGCACCTGAACCGCAAGTTCCCTGGCAAGGATTAATACATTTTTTATGAATACAAGCCTTTTCTCTCGGACAATCACTGTTTAAAACACATTCGGGTCTGCAACCTTCATAAGGATTTCCTTGATACTCAGATAAACAAATGCAAACTCCATCCTCGCATTTGGTGTTCGCACCACAGGGAGAAGGGAAGCATGGGTCTTCGTCAGCTTGTTCAGCTGGGGGAAGACATTATGATTACTTACAATTTTATTAACTTACAAGACAATGTTTCTTACTCGATTGAGGTGGGGCTACGTTGCAAGAAGTAAATGGATCCCCAATATATCCAACAACACAAACACAGTTTGGGGTATGATTAATGACGTTACAAATTGTATTTAGTCCACATGATCCAGGGCAGGGATCCTGACATTTGGATTGAATACATGCTTTGTTTGATGGACACTCAGAATTAATTGTACATTCTGGTCGACAATTTGGAGGAGAACCCATGAAAGACGGTAAACAAGAACACGATGGTGATCTATTGAATTCTCGGCATTCAGAATTCGGTCCACACGGATTTGGATAACATGGATTTTGGAAATCGTCTTTTTCTACTAGTTCTTGAGGAGCTAAAATTTATTTAATTCTAGTTTAATACAATAAAAAACAGTTATCTTCTCCTTACGAGGTATCGGATTGCATCTGGAAAATGGATCTCCGGAAAATCCGATCTTGCATGAACATATAGGACTATGATTTCTCACATGGCATTTAGCATTAATACCACATGTTGATGGGCATGGATCAATACACTTTTGATTGCTACAAGCCTTAGTGAACGGGCATTCAGAACTTGTAGTACATTCAGGTCTACAGGAGGGGGGCGTTCCTTCGAACTGAGGTAAACAAGAGCAGACAGCTTGTTGATTAATTTCTTTACATTGACTATTTGGTCCGCACGGTGAAGGTTGACATGGATTAACATATTCGTTTGAGGCAGCTATCAAAAAAAGGAAATATAAAGCAAACCAGACAGAATAAACCTTTTTTTTGTTATTAAGAGGTCGTTTTCTTTATCATATACTACATTTTGGTTAACACAAATTATCTAAATTTTTATCAGCCACTAAAAGCTTACTAAAATTTGAAGAACAATCTTGAAAACCTTACTTACTGGCATTTAATAATCGTTTATATTCAAGAAATTTAATTAAATTTCAATTGAACATTTAAGTTCGATTTCTACATAGTTACAAAAGAAGATTGTGCAAAATAATTTTAACTTACGTTGAATAAGTTGATTGCAATATTTGTATGGGTCTCCGGTATATTCGTTAAAGCAATTGCAGTTAGGAACGTGGTTCACAACTGCACAGATTGCATTTTGTCCACAGGTACCTGGACAAGGGTCAAAGCATTTGTTGTTCTGACAAGCCTTATTAGACGGACAATCAGAATTGACAGCACATTCTGGTCGACAACCTTGATAAGGGTCACCTTGATATTCGGAAATGCATTGACAAGAGCCAACACCGTTTTGCTCTCGACAAATTGCATTGGATCCACATGGTGTTGGGTTGCATGGGTTACTTTCATCAAAAATTTGTTGTTGCGGAATGTTGCATTGAGAAAATGGATCTCCTGTAAATCCAGGGGCACAATAACATGTAGGAGTGTGACTTATAACTTTGCATTCGGCGTTTATTCCACACACACCAATGCATGGATCTTTACATTTTTTGTTTATACAAGCTTGATTAGTTAAACATTCAGAATTTGAAATACATTCGGGTCTGCAATTCGGTGGTGATCCAATAAATTCGTTCAAGCATGAGCAAGAAGGTGCTCCATTCAATGCTCTACATTGGGAGTTGGGACCACAAGGCGAAGGGAAGCAAGGGTCTTGAGATTCTTCTTCCCTAACGGGTTCAACTAAAAATAGTTTCAGTTATAAATAGATATTTTAAAATGAATCACGTGTTTTTACTTATAGGTTGACATCTGACAAATGGATTTCCACTTAATCTTGGAGGACAACTACAAATTGGGCTATGATTAATAACCGAACATTTAGCACTTATTCCACAAGTTCCAAGACATGGATCTCGGCACTTTTGATTTTGACACGCTTGGTTAGAAGGACATTCTGAATTTGTTACACATTCTGGTCTACAGCTCGGCGGCGATCCTACGAAACCAACTGTACAAGAACAGACGGCGTTTGAGTTTATGATTCTACATTGACTGTTTGGACCGCATGGAGAAGGACTGCAAGGATTAGTTATAGCAGGTCCTAATAATAAAGTTTATGTTATTTCTAAAACTTTGTAGAGAAAGATTGAGCAAATTACTTGTTACGGGAACACAATGTAAAAAGGCATTTCCGGTCATTCCTTCGGAACATCTGCATGTGGGAATATGGTTGAATACTTCGCACATAGCACCTGAACCGCAAGTTCCCTGGCAAGGATTAATACATTTTTTATGAATACAAGCCTTTTCTCTCGGACAATCACTGTTTAAAACACATTCGGGTCTGCAACCTTCATAAGGATTTCCTTGATACTCAGATAAACAAATACAAACTCCATCCTCGCATTTGGTGTTCGCACCACAGGGAGAAGGGAAGCATGGGTCTTCGTCAGCTTGTTCAGCTGGGGGAAGACATTATGATTACTTACAATTTTATTAACTTACAAGACAATGTTTCTTACTCGATTGAGGTGGGGCTACGTTGCAAGAAGTAAATGGATCCCCAATATATCCAACAACACAAACACAGTTTGGGGTATGATTAATGACGTTACAAATTGTATTTAGTCCACATGATCCAGGGCAGGGATCCTGACATTTGGATTGAATACATGCTTTGTTTGATGGACACTCAGAATTAATTGTACATTCTGGTCGACAATTTGGAGGAGAACCCATGAAAGAAGGTAAACAAGAACACGATGGTGATCTATTGAATTCTCGGCATTCAGAATTCGGTCCACACGGATTTGGATAACATGGATTTTGGAAATCGTCTTTTTCTACTAGTTCTTGAGGAGCTAAAATTTATTTAATTCTAGTTTAATACAATAAAAAACAGTTATCTTCTCCTTACGAGGTATCGGATTGCATCTGGAAAATGGATCTCCGGAAAATCCGATCTTGCATGAACATATAGGACTATGATTTCTCACATGGCATTTAGCATTAATACCACATGTTGATGGGCATGGATCAATACACTTTTGATTGCTACAAGCCTTAGTGAACGGGCATTCAGAACTTGTAGTACATTCAGGTCTACAGGAGGGGGGCGTTCCTTCGAACTGAGGTAAACAAGAGCAGACAGCTTGTTGATTAATTTCTTTACATTGACTATTTGGTCCGCACGGTGAAGGTTGACATGGATTAACATATTCGTTTGAGGCAGCTATCAAAAAAAGGAAATATAAAGCAAACCAGACAGAATAAACCTTTTTTTTTGTTATTAAGAGGTCGTTTTCTTTATCATATACTACATTTTGGTTAACACAAATTATCTAAAATTTTATCAGCCACTAAAAGCTTACTAAAATTTGAATAACAATCTTGAAAACCTTACTTACTGGCATTTAATAATCGTTTATATTCAAGAAATTTAATTAAATTTCAATTGAAAATTTAAGTTCGATTTTTACATAGTTACAAAAGAATATTGTGCAAAATAATTTTAACTTACGTTGAATAAGTTGATTGCAATATTTGTATGGGTCTCCGGTATATTCGTTAAAGCAATTGCAGTTAGGAACGTGGTTCACAACTGCACAGATTGCATTTTGTCCACAGGTACCTGGACAAGGGTCAAAGCATTTGTTGTTCTGACAAGCCTTATTAGACGGACAATCAGAATTGACAGCACATTCTGGTCGACAACCTTGATAAGGGTCACCTTGATATTCGGAAATGCATTGACAAGAGCCAACACCGTTTTGCTCTCGACAAATTGCATTGGATCCACATGGTGTTGGGTTGCATGGGTTAATTTCATCAAAAATTTGTTGTTGCGGAGTGTTGCATTGAGAAAATGGATCTCCTGTAAATCCAGGGGCACAATAACATGTAGGAGTGTGACTTATAACTTTGCATTCGGCGTTTATTCCACACACACCAATGCATGGATCTTTACATTTTTTGTTTATACAAGCTTGATTAGTTAAACATTCAGAATTTGAAATGCATTCGGGTCTGCAATTCGGTGGTGATCCAATAAATTCGTTCAAGCATGAGCAAGAAGGTGATCCATTCAATGCTCTACATTGGGAGTTGGGACCACAAGGCGAAGGGAAGCAAGGGTCTTGAGATTCTTCTTCCCTAACGGGTTCAACTAAAAATAGTTTCAGTTATAAATAGATATTTTAAAATGAATTACGTGTTTTTACTTATAGGTTGACATCTGACAAAGGGATTTCCACTTAATCTAGGAGGACAACTACAAATTGGGCTATGATTAATAACCGAACATTTAGCACTTATTCCACAAGTTCCAAGACATGGATCTCGGCACTTTTGATTTTGGCACGCTTGGTTAGAAGGACATTCTGAATTTGTTACACATTCTGGTCTACAGCTAGGCGGCGATCCTACGAAACCAACTGTACAAGAACAGACGGCGTTTGAGTTTATGATTCTACATTGACTGTTTGGACCGCATGGAGAAGGACTGCAAGGATTATTTATAGCAGGTCCTAATAATAAAGTTAATGTTATTTCTAAAACTTTGTAGAGAAAGATTGAGCAAATTACTTGTTACGGGAACACAACGTAAAAAGGCATTTCCGGTCATTCCTTCAGCACATCTGCACATTGGAATATGATTGAAAACTTCACAAGAAGCACTTTGACCGCAAGTTCCTTGGCAAGGATTAACACACTTTTTTCGAATGCAAGCCTTTTCTCTGGGACAATCACTGTTTAAAACACATTCGGGTCTGCAGCCTTCATAAGGATTTCCTTGATACTCAGATAAACAAATGCAAACTCCATCCTCGCATTTGGTGTTCGCACCACAGAGAGAAGGGAAGCATGGGTCATCGTCAGCTTGTTCAGCTGGGGGAAGACATTATGATAAATTATAATTTTATTAACTTACAAGACAATGTTTCTTACTCGATTGAGGTGGGGCTACGTTGCAAGAAGTAAATGGATCCCCAATATATCCAATAACACAAACACAGTTTGGGGTATGATTAATGACGTTACAAATTGTATTTAGTCCACATGATCCAGGGCAGGGATCCTGACATTTAGATTGAATACATGCTTTGTTTGATGGACACTCAGAATTAATTGTACATTCTGGTCGACAATTTGGAGGAGAACCCATGAAAGACGGTAAACAAGAACACGATGGTGATCTATTGAATTCTCGGCATTCAGAATTCGGTCCACACGGATTTGGATAACATGGATTTTGGAAATCGTCTTTTTCTACTAGTTCTTGAGGAGCTAAAATTTATTTAATTCTAGTTTAATACAATAAAAAACAGTTATCTTCTCCTTACGAGGTATCGGATTGCATCTGGAAAATGGATCTCCGGAAAATCCGTGCTTGCATGAACATATAGGACTATGATTTCTCACATGGCATTTAGCATTAATACCACATGTTGATGGACATGGATCAATACACTTTTGATTGCTACAAGCCTTAGTGAACGGGCATTCAGAACTTGTAGTACATTCAGGTCTACAGGAGGGGGGCGTTCCTTCGAACTGAGGTAAACAAGAACAGACAGCTTGTTGATTTATTTCTTTACATTGACTATTTGGTCCGCACGGTGAAGGTTGACATGGATTAACATATTCGTTTGAGGCAGCTATCAAAAAAAGGAAATATAAAGCTAACCAGACAGAATAAACCTTTTTTTTTGTTATTCAGAGGTCTTTTTCTTTATCATATACTACATTTTAGTTAACACAAATTATCTAAAATTTTATCAGCCACTAAGTATTATAAGCTTACTAAAATTTCAAGAACAATCTTGAAAACCTTACTTACTGGCATTTAATAATCGTTTATATTCAAAAAATTTAATTAAATTTAAATTGAACATTTAAGTTCGATTTTTACATAGTTACAAAAGAAGATTGTGCAAAATAATTTTAACTTACGTTGAATAAGTTGATTGCAATATTTGTATGGGTCTCCGGTATATTCGTTAAAGCAATTGCAGTTAGGAACGTGGTTCACAACTGCACAGATTGCATTTTGTCCACAGGTACCTGGACAAGGGTCAAAGCATTTGTTGTTCTGACAAGCCTTATTAGACGGACAATCAGAATTTACAGCACATTCTGGTCGACAACCTTGATAAGGGTCACCTTGATATTCGGAAATGCATTGACAAGAGCCAACACCGTTTTGCTCTCGACAAATTGCATTGGATCCACATGGTGTTGGGTTGCATGGATTTATTTCATCAAAAATTTGTTGTTGCGGAATGTTGCATTGAGAAAATGGATCTCCTGTAAATCCAAGGGTACAATAACATGTAGGAGTGTGACTTATAACTTTGCATTCGGCGTTTATTCCACACACATCAATGCATGGATCTTTACATTTTTTGTTTATACAAGCTTGATTAGTTAAACATTCAGAATTTGAAATACATTCGGGTCTGCAATTCGGTGGTGATCCAATAAATTCGTTCAAGCATGAGCAAGAAGGTGCCCCATTCAATGCTCTACATTGGGAGTTGGGACCACAAGGTGAAGGGAAGCAAGGATCTTGAGATTCTTCTTCTCTAACGGGTTCAACTGAAAATAATTTCAGTTATAAAATGTTAACTTTAAAATGAATGAAGCAATTTTACTTATAGGTTGACATCTCACAAATGGATTTCCACTTAATTTTGGAGGACAACTACAAATTGGGCTATGATTAATAACAGCACATTTAGCTCTTATTCCACAAGTTCCAAGACATGGATCTCGGCACTTTTGATTTTGGCACGCTTGGTTAGAAGGACATTCTGAATTTGTTACACATTCTGGTCTACAGCTCGGCGGCGATCCTACGAAACCAACTGTACAAGAACAGACGGCGTTGGAGTTTATGATTCTACATTGACTGTTTGGACCGCATGGTGAAGGACTGCAAGGATTTGTTATAGCTGGTCCTAATAATAAATTTAAAATTATTCCAAAAATAATTAATAAAACAATTAAGATAATTACTTGTTACTGGTACGCAACGTAAAAATGCATTTCCCGTCATTCCTTCAGCACATCTGCACATTGGAATATGATTGAAAACTTCACAAGAAGCACTTTGACCGCAAGTTCCTTGGCAAGGATTAACACACTTTTTTCGAATGCAAGCCTTTTCTCTGGGACAATCACTGTTTAAAACACATTCGGGTCTGCAGCCTTCATAAGGATTTCCTTGATACTCAGATAAACAAATGCAAACTCCATCCTCGCATTTGGTGTTCGCACCACAGGGAGTAGGTAAGCATGGGTCATCGTCAGCTTGTTCAACTGTGGGAAAACATTATGATAAATTATAATTTTATTAACTTACAAGGGATTGTTTCTTACTCTCAATCGGTGGGGCCACGTTGCAAGTGGTAAATGGATCTCCAATGTATCCACCAACACAAATACAGTTTGGGGTATGATTTATAACATTACAAATTGTATTTAGACCACAGGATCCAGGGCAGGGATCCTGACATTTGGTTTGAATACAAGCTTTGTTCGATGAACACTCAGAATTAATTGTACATTCAGGTCGACAATTTGGAGGAGAGCCCATGAATGATGGTAAACAAGAACACGATGGTGATCTATTGAATTCTCGGCATTCAGAATTCGGTCCACACGGCGTTGGATAACATGGATTTTGGAAATCGTCTTTTTCTACTAGTTCTTGAGGAGCTAAAATTTATTTAATTCTAGTTTAATACAATAAAAAACAGTTATCTTCTTCTTACGAGGTATCGGATTGCATCTGGAAAATGGATCTCCGGAAAATCCGATCTTGCATGAACATATAGGACTATGATTTCTCACACGGCATTTGGCATTAATACCGCACATTGAAGGACATGGATCAACACATTTTTGATTTGTACAAGCCTTATTAGTAGAGCATTCGGAACTTGTCGTACATTCAGGTCTACAGGATGGAGGTGTGCCTTGAAACTCAGGTAAACAAGAGCAAACCGCTTGCTGATTAATTTCTTTACATTGACTATTCGGTCCGCAAGGCGAAGGTTGACATGGGTTAACATAATTGTTTGAAGCAGCTATCGAAGAAAGAAATACAAAACAATTACGATTAATTTGCTATTTAGGGCAAATGCTATTTATTTTTAATAGACAAAAATGTTTCAAGTGCTGATAAAAGTAATAAGAATACTTAATTTAAAAAAAAATTTAAATATTTTCCTTTTAAGCATAATTTTAACTGAAAAGTTTTTTGGAAAAATTAAACTTACGTTGAATTACTTGACTGCAGTATCTGTATGGATCCCCCTCAAATTCGTTATAGCAATTACAGTTAGGAACATGGTTTACAACTTCGCAGTTTGCATTTTGGCCACAGGTGCCTGGACAAGGATCAAAGCATTTGTTATTCTGACAAGCTTTATTAGAAGGACAATCAGAATTGACAGCGCATTCAGGTCGACAACCTTGATAAGGATCACCTTGATATTCAGAAATACATTGACAAGAACCAACGCCGTTCTGCTCACGACATATTGCATTGAAACCACAAGGATTGGGATTACATGGATCAATTTCTTCAAATAGCTGTTGCTTCGAAATTTCGCACTGGGAAAATGGATCTCCTGTGAATCCAGGGGCACAATAACATGTAGGAGAGTGACTTATAACTTTGCATTCGGCGTTTGTTCCACACGCACCAATGCATGGATCTTTGCATTTTTTGTTCACGCAAGCTTGATTAGTTGAACATTCTGAATTCGAAATACATTCGGGCCTGCAATTCGGTGGTGATCCGATAAATTCATACAAACATGAGCAAGAAGGTGCTCCATTCAATGCTCTGCATTGGGAGTTTGGACCACAAGGTGAAGGGAAGCAAGGATCTTGAGATGCTTCTTCTCTAACAGGTTCAACTAAAAATAGTTTCAGTTATAAATAGTTAACTTTTAAATGAATCAAGTGATTTTACTTATAGGTTGACATCTCACAAACGGATTTCCACTTAATCTAGGTGGACAACTACAGATTGGACTGTGATTTATAACTACACACTTCGCGCTTATTCCGCAAGTTCCGGGACATGGATCTCTGCATTTTTGATTTTGACAAGCTTGGTTGGAGGGACATTCTGAATTTGTTACACATTCTGGTCTACAGCTGGGTGGCGCGCCTATGAAACCAATTGTACAAGAGCAAACAGCATTTGAATTTATAATTTTACATTGACTATTTGGACCGCATGGAGACGGACTGCAAAGATTGGTTAAAGCAGGTCCTGAAAATAAACCCACTTTAAAATTCTTTCATACAAAATGATGAGGCAAATTACTTGTTATAGGAACACATTGTAAAAAGGCATTTCCAGTGCTTCCTTCGGGGCATCTGCACATAGGAACATGATTGAAAACTTCACATAAAGCACTTTGACCGCAAGTTCCCAGACAAGGATCAGCACATTTCTTCCGTATACAAGCCCTTTCTCT
This sequence comes from Hybos culiciformis, assembly GCA_964007475.1. Taxonomy (NCBI): domain Eukaryota; kingdom Metazoa; phylum Arthropoda; class Insecta; order Diptera; family Hybotidae; genus Hybos; species Hybos culiciformis. The sequence continues at coordinate 99,942,117 of OZ023273.1, forward strand.
TGGACAATCGCTGTTTAGAACACATTCGGGTCTGCAACCTTCATAAGGATTTCCTTGATACTCAGGTAAACAAGTACAAACTCCATCCTCGCATTTGGTATTCGCACCACAGGGAAAAGGGAAACATGGGTCTTCGGAATCTTCTTCAGCTATAGGGAAAAACATACTGAACAATTTATTCTCACATTTATAGGTTCGTTTCTCTTACTTGGTTTAGGTGGGGCTGCGTTGCAAGATGTAAATGGATCTCCAATATATCCACTAATACAAACACAACTTGGAGTATGATTTATGACATTACAAATTGTATTAATTCCACAAGAACCAAGACAGGGATCTTGACATTTGGATTGAATACATGCCTTGTTTGATGGACATTCAAAGTTGATTGTACATTCTGGTCGGCAATTTGGAGGGGAACCAATAAATGATGGTAAACATGTACACGATGGTGATTTGTTGAATTCTCGGCATTCAGAATTCGGTCCACACGGATTTGGATAACATGGATTTTGGAAATCGTCTTTCTCTACTAGTTCTTGAGGAGCTAAAATTTATTTAAAATTAGATTGAAACAGTGATACAAAATTATATTTGTCTTACGAGGTATTAGGTTGCATCTAGAAAATGGATCACCAGAATACCCTTGCTTGCACGAACATATAGGACTATGATTTCTCACATGGCATTTGGCATTAATACCGCATATTGAAGAACATGGGTCTATACATTTTTGGTTGCTACATGCTTTATTGGACGAACATTCGGAGCTTGTCGTACATTCCGGTCTACAAGCTGGGGGAGTGCCTTCAAATTCAGCTAAACAGGAGCAAACAGCTTGCTGATTAATTTCTTTGCATTGACTATTTGGTCCACATGGTGAAGGTGTACACGGATTAACGTAATTATTTAAAGAAGCTATCAAAAAAATAGCATATAAAACCTTTTTGATCATATTTTAAAATTTAGATTCAGATAATTTTCTTCTATTAATAACTTAAAGGCCTTTAATCAGTTATTCATATTTTAAAGCTCGTCTTTCAATCTTAAGATCGTACGACAAATAAGTAAAGGAAGGACGAAATATGCTACATTTCATTAAAAACACGAAAACAAAATTCTTGAAAACAACTCATAGGTATATATTCAACCAATTTTATTCTACAATTTTTATTACCAAGGATTCCAATCCAATACCTTTCTCTCTACTTCCCGCTTATCGAGATAAATTTTTCTGAAGATTAGTTAATTAACCATTATTTTCACTTAATAATAATTTTTTTGTAAATAATTTCTTAACAAAATCAAGCTTACGTTGGATAATTTGATTGCAGTATTTGTAAGGATCCCCGGTGTATTCTTGAATGCAATTACAGTTGGGTATGTGGTTAACAACAACACAAATTGCATTCTGACCACAAGTTCCTGGACAAGGATCAAAACATTTGTTATTCTGACAAGCTTTGTTTGAAGTGCAATCAGAATCGATGGTGCATTCTGGGCGGCAGCCTTGGTACGGATCTCCCTGATATTCCGGGAAGCATTGACAAGAACCAACTCCGGCTTTTTCTCGGCAAACTGCATTAAAACCACATGGTGTTGGATTGCACGGATTGATTTCTTCAATTTGTTGTTTGAGAATGTTGCATTGAGAAAATGGATCGCCTGAAAGCCCAAATGAGCAATAACATATAGGAGTGTGGCTTACGACTTTACATTCGGCGTTAATTCCACAAGCATCAACACATGGATCTTTACATTTTTTATTAATACAAGCTTTTTCTGTTAAACATTGAGAGTTCGTTACACATTCCGGTTGACAATTTGGTGGCGATCCAACGAATTCCTCAAGACATGAACAAGAAGGTAAATCACCTACAGCTCTGCATTGGGAGTTAGGACCGCAAGGTGATGGAGAACAGGGATTTTGTGTTGACTCATCTTTGACAGGTTCAACTAAAATAAATGCTGTTAATAGAAATATTTTATCTAAAAAAGGAATCGGAATAAATTACTTATATGTTGGCATCTTACAAATGGATTTCCACTTAATTTGAGAGGACAACTGCAAATTGGACTGTGATTAATAACGGAACATTTGGCGTTTACACCACAAGCTCCCAGGCATGGATCTTTGCATTTTTGGTTGTGACAAGCTTGGTTGAAAGGACATTCCGAATTTATTACGCATTCTGGTCTGCAATTTGGCGGCGATCCAATGAAACCGGGCACACAAATGCAAACAGCATTTAAATTAATCATTCTACATTGGCTATTTGGTCCACAAGGTGATGGGTTGCAAGGGTTATTTAAAACTGGTCCTAATAATATTTACAATATATAAGAATTGCTTATTATGGAAATTTTTTTAGTTCAAAATACTTTTAATAGGAGTACACTGGAGAAACGCGTTTCCTGTCGTTTCTTCGGGACACCTGCACATTGGGATATGATTAAATACTTCGCAAACAGCGTTCTTCCCACATGTTCCTGTACAAGGACTAATACACTTTTTCCGAATGCAGGCTTTTTCTTTTTGACAATCACTATTTAGAACACATTCTGGTCTGCATCCTTCGTAGGGATTTCCTTGATATTCAGGCAAACAAGTACAGAGTCCATCATCGCAGTTTGCATTCGCCCCACATGGAAAAGGTGAGCATGGGTCATTGGATACGGGTACATCTAGAATAAAATTGTTGTTATTGACTCGATAATAGGTTTTTAACTTTACTTACAAGTTGGAATACTCAATTTACAGGACGTAAAAGGATCTCCTTCGTATCCCTCATTGCACAAACAGCTGGGAATATGATTAACCACGTTACACTGAGCGTTGAGTCCACATAATCCAGGACATGGATCTTTACATTTTGATTGAATGCATGCTCTATTACTGAAGCATTCTGAATGTATTGTGCACTCAGGCCTACAGTTTGGGGGAGATCCAATGAATTCTAGCATGCATGAACACGATGGTAGTCCGTTAAAATCCTTACATATTGAATAAGGACCACATGGTGTTGGATAACAAGGATTTTTTTTCTCAGAAGAAATGAAGTCCTCTTAAAAAGATAAAATTAATATAAATATTACACAATTTTTTTTTGTTATATTTACTTACGACGTATTGGTGAACATTTCGAAAACGGATCACCTGTATGACTATTTTTACAAGAGCATATGGGGGCATGGTTGTGAACACGACATAAAGCATTTAAACCGCATGCATTTACACAAGGATCAGCACATTTTTGATTAACACATGCTTGTCTTGAGTTGCATTCTTGGCTAATTGAACACTCAGGGTAGCAATTTGGAGGTGCTCCCAAAAAGTTTGGTAAACATGAACAAATAGGTTGACCATTTGCTTCTCGGCATTGGCTGTTTGGTCCACAAGGAGAAGGTTGGCAAAGGTTTGTTTGCTGAATTTGATCTATTTTAAAAATATACATAAAATTTATTAAAAAAAAAAATGGTTTGGATTAGAAATAAGAAACTTGCTTTGTTTTTGTTCTTCTCGGATTTGTTGACAAAATGAATACGCATTTCCTGAGTACCCTTCCTTGCAATGACATATAGGGGCATGATTAGTTACACTACATATTGCATTTCGTCCGCAAACACTAGTGCATGGATTTTGACATTTAAGTTTTATACAAGCTTTACTTGAAGCACAGTCTGAACTTAGAAGACATTCCGGATGGCAATCTAGGTATGGATCACCAAAATAGTTAGGGGGGCACTCACAAGCTCCAATACCAGTTTTCTCTTTACAAATGGCATTTGTTCCGCAAGGATTCGGTTCACATGGAGAAATTTCATCTTCAATTATAGCTGTAACGAGACGTTGCTCAGAAAATTTTTCAAAACATCTTACCCTTTCTTTTGCATTGAAATTTTTATTTTGAAGCTGTATTTATACTTTACTTAAGAATAAATTTAGTAAAGTTTTAAGTTCTACGAAGCTCAAAATCCGTGTCGTTGTTAATTTAAGCGTTATTTATGGTTATGATTGGACATAATGTGAGAAATCATTTGCGTTGTTTGACATTTCTCAAAAAATTTCCATAAAAGGTATCTTATCTTTTAGCATTATAATACTATATAATATTTATTGCGAAAATTTTTACTTTAAAGCTATAAAATATTTATATTTATTTCTAACAGTTTTTTTCACCTTTTTGCTCTAAAATAATATTTTTAATAGTTAATTCCCTAGTTGGTAACAGTGACATTGATTTATGCAACTTGTAAAGGTAAATCCTGTTGTTCTTAATTAAAATTGATTGTAATGTATTATGATTAAATGTTATTATTATGGTGAAAAAAATAATAATAATTATAATTAATCTATGTATGTTATATTATGAGTATCTATTAAAAAATTGTACATTAACGTTAATATTAATTTTGTGATAATTTTTTAAGGTCGCGGAAGTTTTAATGTCTTTTTTAAATGTGGGTCGGCATTCTTTCCTAATTTATATATTTATATATTTATGCATTTCATGTGTAAAATCACCATGTCAGATCATAGATCTGAGGAGAAAGATGATTTTCGAAAAGTAGCTTATGTTTTTATTTACCGCATAATGAACTGTTTCAAGTTGCATTTCATATTTGAATTGAATTAGTCATAATATAACAAAAAAATATCCCAATTTTGGAGCACATAACATAACATTAACTTTGAAAAATTGTTACTTAAAAAAATATTTAGGAATGGAATGGTAATGAAAATCGGTAATATTATATTATATTAATATTATATATATATATATCTATTGATAATAATTAATTACTTATAATATTACAAAAAAATAACTCAATAAAAGGTAGATACTTTTTTAATTTGTTTCAAATTATATTCAAAGTGTTAGAAGAAAAATAAAAATGTTTGCTTCCAATTTTCGAAAAATTTATGAACGTAATTTAATTTACCTCTAATATTAATTTATCTGCAATTGTTACAAATAAATAATGAAGTATTTTTTTGCCAATTCAGTTTCTCTTTTACGGGACTTATTTTGTGTTCTTCAATGTGGTAATATTTTTTTATAAACTTTAACATTTCAACCTTTAAACCTAGCATTTTAATTTTTGGATTAAAAGTTAAAATTTTTTTTTGAAATATTTATCTATCTAATAATAATAGAAGCTTTCAGCAAAAGTTTTACTGAAGTTCAAATTTAAGTAAAATTGTTTTATTTTAATTTAAATTTATGATTATTTTATTTTTTATATTAATTAATGCTTGAATTAACACAAAGTTAATTTCTTTTTACTTGAAAATCATTGTGAGTTTTCTTTTGCTTTAACCTTTAAAAAGTAATGTAAAATTATTTTTTATATTTACTTACCGCACAAGAAAGCACTGTAATAATTAGAGTTATATCTTGCAAGCTGATAAATTCAAACTTCTGGTTCCATATTCAGCTATAACCTTTTTAGTAGCTAAGCATTTTTGGCTAATAAAATTTAATTAAAATATTCTTCGTGCATTTAAAGGTTTATTTAAGCAATTGCTAATATTTTATGTGTTTAGATCAAGTGTTAAAAAAAATTATAAATAAAATTTGAATTCTTACCTTGTTTCGGTGAACAACCTGTAAATGGATCACCGATAAATCCTATTTCACAAGAACATATTGGCATGTGGTTAATGACAGAGCAATGGGCATTTAATCCGCATGACCCTAAACAAGGGTCTCTACACTTTTGTTTGATACAGGCCTTATTTGGATGACATTCTGGATTTATTGTACATTCAGGTCTGCAATTTGGTGGTGTTCCAACAAAATCAATTAAACATGAGCAAGCAGGGCTTTCACCAATTACTTTACAATCTGAATTAGGACCGCAAGGTGATGGTGAGCAAGGATCTTCCGGTTGCTTTGTACTTACGATTATTTCGTAGCATCTTGCGAAAGGATCTCCTGTGTAATCTGAGTTACAACTACAAACTGGATTATGATTGATAACTTGGCATTTAGCATTTTGGCCGCAGCTTCCTGGGCAAGGATCAATACATTTACGATTCAGACATGCTTTTTTCAAAGGGCATTCAGCGCTCACAATGCATTCTGGTTTGCATGATGGAGGAGATCCTAGCATACCTGGTTGACATGCACAAATAGCTGTACCCGAAGAGCTTGAATGGCAAATGCTATTGGGTCCACAGGGAGACGGCTGACATGGATTTTTTGTTTCATGTTTGACTTCTATACGACATTTAACAAAAGCATCACCAATATATCCTTTGGGACAACTGCAAATTGGAATGTGATTTAACACGTCGCAAGTTGCTGCTTCCCCACAAGTTCCTGGACAAGGATCGACACAATGTTTGTTCAAGCAAGCTTTATTTGGCGAGCAATCTGTGCTCAAAGTACATTCTGGTCGGCATCCGGTGTAAGGATCCCCACGATAATCTTTTATACATGTACAAATTCCATTATTACACTCGCTGTTGGCTCCACATGGTTGAAGGTCGCACGGATCTGTTGGTGTTTTTGTAGTTTCATCTATTTTTATTTCAGCACATCGAGTAAAAGGGTCTCCAGTGAATCCAGTGTAGCACACACAAATGGGCAAATGATTTTGGACCCGACATTCTGAGTTGATGCCACATGAACCCTCACAGGGATCACGACATTTTTCAGCAATGCAGGCTTGATTTGACGAGCAATCTGTGTTTACAACACATTCGGGTCTACAATTTGGAGGAGTTCCTATGTATGTTGGTAAGCATGCACATGATGGCAAGTCACCATTTGTATGACATTCAGAATACAACCCACATGGAGATGGAATGCAAGGATTGGTTTTTTTTGGTGGATTTAGATCTGGCAGTGGTTTTGGATTACATCTAGTGAAAGGATCACCTGTCATTTCTAATGGACAACTGCAAATTGGATTATGATTTATTACTTCACATTTAGCATTTACACCACAAGTACCAGCACAGGGATTCGAACACTTAAATTTGTGACACGCTTTGTTCTGAGGACATTCAGCATTTACTGTACACTCAGGTTTACAATTGGGAGGTGTTCCGAAATAGTTTTCTAAACAGGAACAAACAGCCAACGCATTAGAATCTCGACATCTGCTATTAGGACCACAAGGTGATGGTTTGCATGGATCGCTAATACTTGGCTCTGTAATAGGAGGTATGAACTTTTCACAATTTGTGAAAGGATCACCATTAAATCCTTCTATGCACACGCAGTTGGGAATGTGGTTGAGTGCGTAGCATTGAGCATTTTGCCCACATATTCCCGGGCAAGGATCTTGACACTTATTTCTGATACATGCTTTATCAGTGGTGCAGTCAGAACTGAGGACACATTCTGGTCGACATCCTTCATAGGGGTTGCCTTGATATTCATCAATACATTTACAAGATGCAGCACCATTTCTTTCAATACACTCTGCATTAGATCCACATGGCGATGGCTCACAAGGCAAAATATTTTCCTCAATGTGTTCTTGTATAATGCATTGTATAAATGCATTTCCTGTAAAACCAATTGGACATGAGCAAGAAACTGTGTGGCTTATAACCCTACAATCGGCATTTACACCACAGGAACCTGGGCATGGATCTTTACATTTATTATTTATGCAAGCCTGTGTTGATGAACAATCTGGATTAATAATACATTCCGGTCGGCAATTTGGAGGAGATCCATGGAATTCTGCAAGACATTGACATGAAGGCTGATCGTCATTTGGTTGACATACTGAATTAGGTCCACATGGTGAAGGAATACAGGGGTCTCTTGCATCTTGTCTTTCTATTTCTTTATAGGGAATAAGAGTACAATGTTTGAAAGGATCTCCCGTTTTTTCCGGTGGACATCCGCAAATTGGACTGTGGTTAATTACTTCACATCTGGCATCAATACCGCATGCTCCTCGACATGGATCAACACATTTTTTGTTTACACAAGCTTGTAATGCACCGCATTCACTACTTACAATACATTCAGGTCTACACTGTGGAGGTGTACCAATATATCCATCAAGACAAGAACAAACTGCATGATCGTTAATGTTTCTACATTGACTGTTTGAACCACAGGGCGTTGGGAAACAGGGTTGAGGTGTCCTTGATGGGTCGCTTACGATTAATTTGCAATTAGTAAATGGATCACCTTCATATCCTGATAAGCAAGAACAAATAGGAATATGTGAAATAACTTCACACTTTGCATTCAAGCCACAAGTTCCTGGACAAGGGTCGACACATTTATTTTTTATGCAAGCTTTATCCCTAGAGCACTCTACACTGAGTGTACATTCTGGGCGACATCCATCGTATGGATTTCCTTGGTAATTATTTTTGCATCTACATTCTCCATTAAAGCAATCAGCATTTGAACCACAAGGTGAAGGATCACACGGATCTTCTACTAGAGGTGGTTTTTCTGAAGTTACACTAAACGTGCATCTTATGAAAGGATCACCTGTATATCCTTCGATACAAGTACATATGGGCACGTGGTTTCGCACTTCACATCGAGCTTCGAATCCACATGATCCTGGACACGGGTCATCACATTTTTGATTGATACAAGCTTCGCTGGTTCCACATTCTGAATTCAAAACACACTCTGGTCGGCAATTAGGTGGACTCCCGACAAAATCGGGTAAACATGAACATGCCGGGCTTCCTCCAAGAATTTGGCATTTAGAATTTGGCCCACAAGGCGAAGGAACACATGAAGGAGGTCGTTCTGTAGGTTCAATGTCGTAAGGTGTTGCTAAAAAAAAAGTAATTAAAATAAATTCTAAGTTCAAAGTAGTGTAACTTACGAATTTTAGTGCACTGAATGAAAGGGTCTCCAGTGTGTCCTCTTGGACAAGTGCATATAGGACTATGATTTTTAACGTGGCATTTGGCTGCTATTCCACATGTATGAGGACACGGATCCACACATTTATTTTGAACACATGCTTTGTCATTCGAACATTCGGAGTTGACAATGCATTCAGGCTTACACTGAGGCGGTTGTCCAATAAAACCTGATTGACAGGAGCATACCGCTTGCCCGTTTATATTTCTGCAGTTGGAGTTTGGTCCACAAGGTGTTGGTACACATGGATTTTCAGCAGGCCGTATAATAGCTATAACAAATATTTTTAAAAATTTAAAAAGGATAGTTATTTTTTCCAATATAATAGTTTACTCCTATTTTTATATAAATAATTTCAAAATTTGTGAAGTTTTCTTAATTTTCTTACTTAGACGCCTTTACGCAAATTTATATTTAAAACAAATGTTTCAAAACAATTTTCCCTTAACATAGAAAATGGTTATTATCTGAAGTTAGATAAAAGTTGAAAATTATTGAATACATATGCAAATTTTTTTTTTGATTGACCCACGAAGTTAATAAACAAGATTTGAAAAATAACCTTTTGAAAATATAACACTCATTTTCGGTAAAATAGATTTTTGTTATAACTTACGTATTTCTTTGCATAGGAAAAACGCATCTCCTGTCATTCCTGGTGGACATGTACATGTTGGAATATGATTTTCTACTGAACATATTGCGTAAGTTCCACAGAGACTCAAACATGGATTAATACATTTAAAGCGAATGCATGCCTGAGTTTGTTGGCAATCAGTATTGATTTCGCATTCTCTTCTGCAACCTTTTTCAGTGTCATAAGCATTACCTTCATACCCTTCATAACAATAACAAGCACCTGCACCATTTTTTTCCCGACATTCCGCATTTGGACCACATGGAGAAGGATTACAAGGAGAAGAATCAACTTCCTTTGGCATTTCTATTACTATCTGTGTGCAAATTGATAAAGGATCGCCTTCGTAGCCTTCTGTACATGTGCAAACAGAGTTATGTTGAACTACTTTACATAATGCATTCTGACCACAAGATCCAGGACATGGATCAATACATTTTTCTTTTCTGCAAGCCATATGGCTTGGGCATTCCTCGTTATTGGTACACTCAGGTCTACAATTTGGAGGACGACCAATAAAGTTTGCTTTACATGAACATGCAGCTTGTTGCCCAATTTCTCTACATTGTGAATTAGGTCCACATGGGGAAGGGATGCATGGGTTACCTGAATCTTTTTCTAGAGGTTTTGGCTCATTGCATGCTATAAATGGATCCCCTGTTAGTCCTGGTGTGCAAGTACAAATCGGATTATGATTGACTACTTGACATCTTGCATTGGTACCACACGTTCCAGGGCATGGGTCTTTACACTTTTGATTTACACAAGCCCGGTTTTGAGGACACTCAGAGCTCGCTATACATTCCGGACGACAACTTGGCGGAGACCCAATGTAGTTTTCTATACATGAACACACAGCATGATTATCAATTTCTCTACAGATACTGTAAGGTCCACAAGGTGATGGCCGGCAGGGTTGTTCTATGGGAGAAGTTATTTCAGGCATTTGACAAGCTCGCAACGGATCACCCGTATATCCAGGTGAGCACTCACAATTAGGGGCATGATTTAATACCCTGCACTCTGCGTTAAATCCACAAACTCCTGGACAAGGATCTTGGCATTTATTATTTACACATGCCTTGCTTCTATCGCAGTCAGTGTTTTGCACACATTGTGGTCGACAGCCGCTGTAAGGATCCCCAAAATATTCAGCTAAGCACGCACATGATCCAACACCATTTCTCTCACGGCAAACTGCGTTGGCACCACATGGTGATGGGCTGCATGGATTTCTAGGCTCTTCAGTGGGTACAACTTTATTAAAAGAAAAGTTTTTTAATGCTTGTTTAAAAATTTAAATGTATTTTCATACTTTCAACTATAGAGCAGCTAAGAAATGGATCTCCAGTGAATCCATTATAACATTGACAAGTTGGATTGTGATTAATTACAGAACATTGCGAATTTATACCACAAGCTCCCACACAAGGATCACTACATTTTTGATTTATACATGCCAAATTTGATGAACAATCAGAATTAATAGAGCATTCTGGACGACAAGTTGGTGGTCTGCCTATGTAATTTGGCAAACAAGAACATGCAGGTGATCCACCAACTTCCATGCATTTAGAATTGGGGCCACATGGAGATGGCATACATGGATCTCCAGAAGCCACAGAAGGAGTAACTACTAAAAGTTGCATGCCAAGTTTTTAGATAATATATTACAAAATAAAGAAGAAAAGAAAGATAGAAAATTTGTATAATTAAAATATATGTAAATTAAGTTCATGCAATAATATCAAAAAACTAAATTTTTAATGTCAGTTTTTTTTGCCTTTATATTAAAATTTCATCCCGAAAACTTATTTTTTATTATATTAATATAATGTTACATTTCTTTACATCAAACAATATTTAAAACGAAGTTTTGGTGAGGCAATTAATTATTAGTTAATTGCAATTAAATAAGTATATATTACATAATCGAAGACGATTTTTGTTCCAAAAATCCATAAATTACTAAAGGGAAAAAGAAAAGTTTTAATCGACCGAAAAAATATAAATTGTTTAATTTTATAATTATATTTTGTTGTAGGTAGGTATATCTATAGAAAAATAGTTGCCTTTTTCTCAATTTTGTTCTATGTCATTTTACTTTAAAGGTTTCATATTATGCTTTTCTGATCAGCCATTATTTCGCTCATGATTGATTTATGCCGTAACATTTAGAAATATTGTATTATTTTAATAAAATTATTAATTTTTTTTTCGGTAATATACTAAGAACAAAATACGTCATTAGAGTTTCTTTTCTTCAAACAGAGAACAAAATAATATTTAATAATATTTAATAATGATAATCTAAAGAAAATAATATAATCGTGAAACTAAAATACGGAAGTATATAAAATGTTTTGACGTAAATATAAAATTAATATTATATTGAATTTTTATTTAGAAACAAAAGTATGTAGATTTTTCGTTTTAACTAAATTTCAATCAAAACAAGCTAATCGGAAGTCTAACTTGCACTGTTGCACTCCAATTAAAAAAAAACAAACAATTAATTCAAAAGAAGAAATTAAACAATTAACAGAAATTTTAGTTCAAGATGGGAATCAAAGTCACGACCACACACACCTAAGAATAACGGCAATAACAAAAATTAATAATCACTTCGTTTTATAGTAATTGTTCAAAAAAGAATGCAATTTTTTTTTTACTTTTTGCTTGTAGATTGAAACTACGACAATTTTCGCAAGATCTCTAGGAGGGTTAATGTAATTATTTTATATTATTTTATTAACGTCCCATTTAATTTTTTTGTATTTTTGTCCCATTTAATTTTTTTGTATAATTTTGCTTTTATGTAAGAAAACTTCTTATAATAAATTTTTCAAAGAGTTCCCGCAATTAATTAAAAAAAAGAAACTGCAATATTCGTTCTCAGTTTATTACTCGAAAAAAACACTTGTTACTCAAAATTAGAGTATTAATACATCAATGGGGTGAAATAAGTTGACAAAACTGACAATTAAAATAAGCTCAATATTATAATTTTAGCTATTTGCTGAACTCAGCAGTCTTACTTTTAATTGTTTCGCAATTAATAAACGGATCTCCAGTATACCCTACAGGACAAGAACAAGCTGCAGAATGATTTATTACTTGGCATCTGGCATTTTGACCACATGTTCCTGGGCAAGTGTCAATACATTTTTGATTGACGCAAGCCTTGTTTTGAGGACACTCTGAACTAACAACGCATTCAGGTCGACAATTTGGAGGTGAACCAATGTAATCACGTTGACAGGAGCAGACAGAATGGCCATTAACTTCACGACATTGACTAAAAGGTCCGCAGGGTGTTGGAACACAAGGATTAACAATTTCTGGTATTTCTATAGTTTTAAATGAGAAAATTTATAGTACAACAATTTATGAAGTTAGGATTTATGTTTTTACTAGGCTTTTCGATAGCTTCTCGGCATGAACTTAGTGGATTTCCAAAATAACCTTCTAGACAATGGCAAGTTGGAGAATGGTTGAAAACTTTACACTCTGCATTAAGGCCACAAACTCCTGGACAAGGATCCTTGCATTTGTTGTTTACACAGGATTTATCGATTGAACAATCTTCATTACCAACGCATTCAGGTCGACAACCAAGATATGGATCTCCATTGTATTCAGGTAAACAAATACAAGAACCTGCTCCGTTTTTTTCTTTACAAGCAGCATTTGTCCCACATGGTGAAGGATTACATGGATTTATTTTTTCTTCAATTAAGGGTCCTGTGAGTTTAAAAGACAAAGTTGGATATATACATGTTTAAATGGGAAGGAATAAAACAGAGGCTTACTTTCTGGCTGACAGTCTGAGAACGGATCACCAGTATAACCGTTTTCACAAATACACATTGGTGAATGTTTGATAACACTGCAAATAGCATTGAAACCACATGATCCTGGGCAAGGATCTCGACATTTCTCGTTAATGCATGCAAGATTAGCGGGGCATTCTGCATTGATTGAGCATTCCGGTCTACAGTTGGGAGCCCTTCCAATGTAGTTTGGTAAGCAAGAGCATACAGCTTGTTCATTTATATTTCTGCATTGAGAATTAGGACCACAAGGTGAAGGAATACATGGGTTTTCTTGTTTTATGACAGAAGTTCCTAAAATTTTTGGCTGAGTATTATTTTTTTGTTCTTAAGAAAATTATTTTTATTACATACGTTCAATAGGAATACAATTTATAAATGGATCGCCTGTGAAATCTGGAGGACAAGAACATATAGGATTATGATTAGTTGTTTTGCATAAGGCTTTTTTTCCACATGTCCCCGGACAAGGATCGATGCATTTTAAATTTACACAAGCTTTGTTTTGAGGGCATTCTGAACTAATAGAGCATTCTGGCCTACAGCTTGGTGGAGTTCCAATGTGATTTGGAAGGCACGAGCAAACTGCAACATCATTTCTTTCTCTACAATTACTGTAAGGACCACAAGGTGAAGGGTGGCATGGATTGTTTGAATGTTCAACTTCTAAAATATTAAAATATATTGAAAAGAAAATTTTCTAAATAATTCGTAGATCGTACGTCTTGGGATTTCTTTGCAAAATTCAGATGGATTTCCTGTATATCCTGAGGGACACGAACAGCTAGGAGAATGATTAATAACATGACATTCAGCGTTCACACCACAAACACCGGGACATGGATCTCTACATTTATTGTTAACACAAGCCTTGTTTTTTTGACAGTCTGTATTTAATACACATTCAGGTCTGCATTCAGTATATGGATCACCTTCATATTCCGGTAAGCATGTGCACGATCCGGCTCCATTTCGTTCCTTGCATACTGCATTGGCTCCACAAGGTGAAGGATTGCAAGGATCAGATACTTCAACTGGTTGCGTGACTAATTATGTTTTTTAATTAGAAGTTAGTACGTACAAAAAGTGAAATTAAAAAAAAAAAATTGTGGAAAAATTGATGGAGCCAAGATATTTATTTGTGTAATGAAACAAAATACTATACAACAATATCTTAGTCCCATATAAATTCTTTTCACTTCACTGTACAAAAAAATTGTTCGATGTTTTTGTGAACGCTAATCGCAATGATGTACTTTATATATTAAGTTTTTCTGTAATTTAATACATTATAATATTGATATAATGTGGCATTCGACTGAAATTGTAACAACCATAGCAGAATTTTCTATATAGTTATCTTTCCTCGAAAGATAACTCTTTCTAAAATAACATAAGTATTTTTTTCAATATTAGATATTCAGAAAAGAAGCAAGCACAACTAAATTGAATTTACAATATCAATGATTATTTAAAAAAAATATATTCTGAGTACAGCATTGAATTTATCATCCACAAAATATTTTAAAGTTTGATTGGTGCTGTACAATGTTATAATTATTCAAATTAATAATATGTTCAATATAGTAAGTATTAGTATACATTTTGATTTTCTGTTATTTAAGAATTAAAAAATTATAAAGAAAAAGATCTTACTTATAATAGGACTACATTCCGAAAACGGATCACCAGTATATCTTTCGAAGCATTTACATATTGGTTTATGATTATATACAGTGCACGAAGCAGAAAACCCACAAGAACCAGTGCATGGATCTTTGCATTTTTTGTTAATACAGGCGAAATAAGTTGGACACTCGGAATTAGATGTACATTCCGGTCTGCAATTAGGAGATCGGCCAATATATCCTTGAACACAACTACAAACAGGCTGTTCATTTAAAATGCGACATTGTGAGTTAGGACCACATGGGGACGGTTTGCAAGGGTTTTGTGGATCTATATGAGGAGCATGTTCTATAAAGTTTAAAAAATATTATTTCATATGATGCACCATTGTACCTCTAATATAATTATTTACTTTCTTCTGGTGAGCATCGCAAAAACGGATCACCTGTATATCCAGGTTGACATGAGCAGATTGGGTTATGGTTTATAACACGACAGTGTGCGTTACTTCCGCAAGTTCCAGGACATGGGTCAATACATTTTTGTTTGACACATGATTTATCTTGTGCACATTCTGAAGTACTTATACATTCTGGACGACAATTTGGCGGTGCACCTATGTAACTTGACATGCAGGAGCAAATAGCGTGATTATTTTTTGTTCGGCAATGGCTATATGGACCACATGGCGATGGATGACATGGATTCACAGTAACTACATCATGAACTAATTTATGATTCATATAATTTGTACATTCGAAAAAAAATGGATAAAAAGCAGATGCATTTGAGTTATTTATTGTTAATGTAAATTTGTTAGTAGTAATAATCACATTACCACTAATTCATACAAAAAAACCATTTCTTTCCATTTATGATACAAAATAAAGTTTTCACGGCAAACTTTAATAATAACATTTGTATTAGGATTAGAATTTTATTTATCAAAAATGAGAGTCCTGAAAGGTTCCATAACTACATTACTTAAAAACAAAAGTCCCTCGAATGCTAAAATTGTGTGTGGACCAGATCTTATTATGTGGATGTACTATGTACATTCTTAGAATTAGAAATTTTCCAAGTTATTTGTTTTCAGTTCTTTAAAATAGATAATGGCCACAAATAATGCTATTTTTCTTGGATTTTGCCTAATACTTCCCAAATTGTAATCGTTTTGGTGGCGGATAATCCTTAAATATAATTCTGCTTACAGAAAAATTATGATTGAAATTTCTTGCGATAAGCGTTGTGATTTTTTATTTATGTAATGATTTAACCTATTCTTTAAAACTAATAGAGTTAAATTTGTACCAATCTATTTTTATATACTTTTATCATATGTTGTACTGTACATGTTAAATATGTAGAATTTAATGTCATGCTTTTTTATGAAAGAAAAAATCTTGTTCAATGCATAATATGAATATGAAAATAGAAAGAAATGGTTTTGATGAATAAGAAATAGGAAAAATATCTCTTACTTATAGAAATGAGTTGACAAGAAGCTGATGGTATCCCAGTGTAACCTGGCAAGCATTCACATGCAGGAGCGTGATTTATTACGTAGCAAATAGCATTAGACCCACACACTCCCGGACATGGATCAGTGCACTTTTGGTTTACGCATGCTTTATTTGAACTACAATCTGAGTTGATGGAGCATTCTGGGCGACATTCAATATAAGGGTCGCCTAAGTAATCTGGTACGCATTTACAGGACGCAGCGTTATTTCTCTCTTCACACTGAGCGTTAATTCCACAAGGGGTGGGATGACACGGTTTGTTCATTTCTTCAATAACTTTTATAAAATATTTAAGTGAAATTCATTAACCTTTTTGTCATTAGAGAGAATTAAAATTATCTGACTTTAAAAATAGTTCAACACTTTAGCGGTAAAATTGTAAATAAATAGGATTTTAAAAACATACATAAATGAATACATAATCATATGTATACATTATACATGTATGTGAAATTTTCAAATATTTTTCTGTTTTCTATTTTTGCAACTTTTTTCTTGTTTTATTTTACATAAAATAAACGGCCGTTAAAAATGCGATAAAAATTGTATGAAAAACACGTCTAGCGGAATTTTGGAAAACTATATTTGAGTTTTATTTCTGTGCAAAAACTGCAATTTATCAAAAAAATTAAAAAATTTGTTCATAAATTTATTCAAAAACGTTTTTACACAAAAATGTTTTTTTTTGCATCAAATTCAGTTTGTGTCAATTTCAATTTGAATTTTTGTTATTTTAAAATAAAAAATTATGAAAATTGTTTTTTACTCGTAAAAATGTAATGAGGAGCAGCAAATTGTTAGCGCAGCAATCATTTGTGCATCATACAATTTGTTATAAGTGGTAATTAAAATGAATATAAATCATTAAAAATTAAAATATCTTCATGTGTGAGTGTGATATTGGTTTACACAAAGGCAAAAAGATATATTTAAAATTGCTGCAGTAATTACAATTCATATGTCAGAAGATGCTTTCGATTTTTTGTTTGCAACTTGTTGCACATTTGATAGAAAAAAAATGATACTAACCAGAAAATCTCAGCACAAAAATATATTTTGGCGAAATAGCTCGTAGGGAAAATTCACAAACACGAAAATTTTGTTCTAGAGTCTACACGATTAAACTAAAATTTGTGCACAAACTCCACAAATTATTTCAGTAATCGAAAATTCTTCTGATTACACTATTTGTTTAAGGCCAAAAAATAGTGTAATCTTAGCTTAAGTTTGTTTTATAAATAGTTGTGCTTGTGCATATCATTATTACCTTTTTCTTACACATTATTCATACTTGATTCTGAATTTTCTTATAACTCAAACTCTTAAACGATTCAATTAATTGAATTAATTATTTATGTAAATAACTTAAGTATGATTGCTTATTTTTTTTACCACTTTAATGATTATTGAAATTCAAAAATTCAGTTAGTAACATTATAATCATGGCTTAATATTTTTGCTAACAATTAAAATTATTTGTTGCTTTATTTACTTGCAATTGTAATTATTTGCTGCTTTATTTACTTGAAATTGGAAACTTTAGGAAAAAACAATTAAACAAAGGTAAGAAAATATCACAAAATTTTAAAAATTTTCAACTTTTTTTTTTAAAGTAGGACTTTGAATTATAATGGATTTTACCGGGAAGCAAAGATATGAAATTCAATGTTTTAAATTTTATAAAATTGTAGAAATTTTACATTTGTATGCATTTGTGCATATTATAATAATTTGGAAACAAATTAAAAAAAGTAATAAACTTATGTGTGAGTCATATTCTATTACATAAAGTCAGAAATAATAATTTTTATGGAATAATCTGCTTACTGGGTACATTGAGATGACAGCTCATAAATGGATCACCAATATAGCCTTGATGGCACGTACATATTGGTTTGTGTGAAACAACTTGACACTCTGCATTATTTCCACAGGACCCAACACATGGGTCAACACATTTAGAGTTTTGGCACGCAAGGCTTGAAGAGCAATCAGAACTTATTGTACATTCTGGTCGACAATAAGGAGAGCGACCAATATATCCAGGAATACAGGAGCAATCAGCACGTCCATATTGAACTCGACAAATAGAGTTAGCTCCGCAAGGTGTCGGAATACATGGATTCAGAGGTTCAATAGGCTCATTAGGTATTGGTTCTACAAAAATGTGTAATTAAGACTGGTGTTCTTTTATTCCTAGATAAATAATCTTACTTATTTCAGGAAGACATTGTGAAAACGGATCTCCAGTATATCCATCTGCACAACTACAGATAGGTGAATGATTTATAACTTTGCACCGTGAATGGCTACCACAAGTTCCAGGACACGGATCAATACAACGTTGATTTACGCAGGATTTATCAGACGAGCATTCAGAACTTATAACACATTCAGGCTTGCAATTTGGGGGAGCCCCAATATAGTTCGGTAAGCAGGAGCAGATTGCACGGTCGTACAATGTATTGCAACGGCTATATAAACCACAAGGAGACGGCCTGCACGGATCAGGTTTATGATCTTCGAAAATTACTATAATAGTAAATTGAATTAGAATGATATTAAATTGAATAAATAATTAATCTAATTGGCTGTTAGCTGAATTCATGTTTAATATTGTAGTTGGGAAAGCTATAGTGCAGCAATACAAAAATTCTGGATTGGATAATTTCTATTCAAAAATCTTCTCAAACGCAGGGTTCATTTGTACCTGTCAAAAGATTAAGAATGAAACTGAAGTTTAATTGGTCTTTCGGTGAAAATAGACTCAGAACTCGGTAATATTGCTCAACAGATAACAAATAAAACAAAACAAAAACAAATAATAAAACTAAATGTAATCAGTTTTATTTTTCTAATACGCTTTACTGAATTTTGTTAATGAACAGCCAATTAGTGAAAAAGTTTCTAATCTTACTTGGAGGGACTTGTCTACAAATTGTCAAAGGATTTCCAGTATAACCTGTTAGACAATGACAAGATGGTATATGCATATTGACTCTGCATTCAGCGTTCAAGCCACATAAATTTGTGCAAGGATCAATGCATTTCATATTAATACAAGACTTATGACGCGGGCAGTCAGGATTTCGAACACATTCTGGGCGACAATTCATGTAAGGATCTCCAATATAATTTTGCATGCATTTACATGAGCCAGCACCATTACGTTCTTTACAAATAGCATTTGATCCACAAGGTGATGGATTACAAGGGTCTGGTGGTATAACTAGCACTACAGACATCAAAAAAATGGTGTTGAAAAACATAAAAAATAAAATTAAAAAAATATAAAAACTTATAACCGAAAGTTTTAGAAGTACCTATATCATGCAAACTAGAAATTTATGAATATGTAACTAGAATTTCAAAATACATAAACAGAAATAACTAAAATAAAATTTTAAGCATTACAATACATTATTTTTTTAAAATATTTTATAATTGAAAACAAATAAGTAATTAAATAAAGGAGAAAAATGCTGGAAAATATTTTATTCAACCGAACTTACCTTGACGCATATTACATCCAGCATAAGGATCACCTTCGTGGCTTTCAATACAAGAGCATATTGGTTTGTGATTCTGTGTAATACAAACGGCATTAAAGCCGCAAGCACCTATACAAGGATCCTCACAGTGTTGTCTTATACATGCTCGATTTGATGGACAATCTTCGTCAATTAAGCATTCCGGTCTACAGTTAGGTGGTGCACCGTACATACCTGGCATACAAGAGCAAACAGCACGATCATTATGATCTTTACATTCGGCATTTGGACCACATGGACTAGGTAAGCAAGGATTTTTTGGATACTCGTCGGTTGCTATAAGGACAAATAATATGTTATTTATCATACGGTTCACTAAATATATGTATATTATGTTTGCCGTTATTCGGCTTCTAATAGAAAATATGACAACAAAAGGAAAACATTAAGCAATTTCCATCCAAAATATTGTGCTCGCTGCAAAGATAATGGCGAATTTGCAGTCAAATAACTTAGAATCAAAAATTTTAGAAAAGTGCACATGCGTACTGTCAAAAAATATTGACAAAATATAAAAAATATATTAAATTATTAACAAATTTTTATAATAATTAATTCAATAAAAAATAAAAAGAGTTTTAAAAAAGTTACAATAAGGTCTTACGTTTAGGAATGCATTGATCAAATGGATCCCCATAATTATTTGGTGGGCAAGTGCAAATTGGATTATGGTTCACAACTTGACATTTTGCATTATATCCACAGACTCCAGGGCATGGATCCTGACATTTTTGAGCAATGCAACTTAAATGCTGGCTGCATTCAGAACTGACAACGCATTCCGGACGACAATTAGGTGGAGTACCCAAATAGCTGATTTGGCATGAGCATGTTGGCCGGCCGTCAATTACTCGGCAAACACTGTTGGGTCCACATGGCGAGGGTTCACATGGATTAATAGGTTCTAAAGCTAGAATATTAGGGAAATTAGTTTAAAAAAATTTTCATATAGGATAGGTAAATATTTACGTTTAAAAATTTCTCGTTTGCATCCAATAAATGGGTCACCTTCAAATCCTTGTTCACATGTGCAAGATGGTACGTGGTTTACTACAACACAATCAGCATTTGGTCCACAAGTTCCAACACATGGGTCTCGACAGTGCTGTTTTATACAAGCTAAACTCGTTGGGCACTCTGAATTATAAACACATTCTGGACGGCAGCCTCCAACATAGGGATCACCTATGTATGGCTCTATACAAGTGCATTTAGCTATTCCATTACGCTCAGAGCATAACGCGTTTGAAGCACAAGGTGCCGGATAACATGGATCCTTTCTATCTTCGGAAGGCTGAACAATCCCAGTACATCCGACAAAAGCATCACCTTCAAACCCATTTTCACAACTACAATGTGCTGAATGTGCAATTACAACACATTTAGCACTGTAACCACATGCATTTTGGCAAGGATCTTTACACTTCTCATTTATGCAGGCACTATTTGAAGGACATTCACTATTTATTGAGCATTCTGGTCTACAGTATGGTGGGCTTCCCAAATAGTTTTCCACACAAGAGCACACGGGTCGGTTTTGTTTTATTTGACATATTGAATTGGGACCGCAAGGTGATGGGATACATTGGTTTTCCGGTTTGCGTTCTGCTTCATTTGGCGTACTAGGAGTTTTGGAACAAGCCAAAAATGGATCTCCATCGAATCCTACAGGACAACTACATATTGGATTATGTAAAAGAACTTCACATCTAGCTCCAATTCCGCAAGTTCCTGGGCACGGATCTACGCATTTTTGATTAATACAAGCTTTATTCTGAGAACATTCTGAATTCACAACGCATTCTGGTTGGCAAACTGGAGGAGAACCTTTAAAGCCTGGAAGACAGGAGCATACTGCATAACCTTCATGTAATGATAAACATCTGCTATTAGATCCACAAGGAGATGGTTCGCAAGGATTTTGTGGAATTGCGGGCCTTTCAGGAGGCAAATAAACATGCATGCATGACACAAACGCATCACCTGTATAACCATCTGGGCAGTAACACACGGGAGAATGATTTACTGTGCTACATGCGGCACCATTACCACAAGCTCCTTGACATGGGCTTACACACTTGGTATTAATACACGCTTTTTCAGCAGGGCAGTCAGTATTTAAAATGCACTGAGGTCGACAAGCATTCAGTGGATCACCATAATATCCTTTTTGACAAACGCATCCCAAAACTCCTTTTCGTTCTTGGCATAAAGCGTTTGATCCGCACTGAATTGAGTTACAAGTTTTTGGCTCAATTGGAACTACAGATGACGGAGGTGCACAGAATTCAAATGGATTTCCATATAAACCTTGTGGGCAGGAGCATAAAGGATTGTGTTCGTAAACATCGCAAATGGCATTATGTCCACAGGAACCAGGGCAAGGGTCCAGACATTTTTGACCCATACATGCTTTATCGAATGGACAATCTGAGTTTGTAACACATTCAGGCCTACATTTCGCATTATATATAGCATTTGGACCAAAGCATGGATCACATAAGGCAATACCATCACCATGAACAGAGCACACATTATTCGGACCACAGGGTGAAGGGTTGCAAGGGTCTCGTGAAACATTGGTCAAAATACCTATGGCAATACATTGAGCGAAAGCATCTCCATCGTATCCATCAATACAAGCACACACAGAGGTATGTTGTACTACTGTGCATTGCGCATTTATACCACAAACAGTGCCTTGACAAGGTTCAACGCATTTCCTGTTAACACAAGCGTGGTCTTCTGGACAATCTGAATTAATTGTGCATTCGGGATGACATCCAATCTTAGGATCACCTGTATAATTTGGTAAGCAAGAACATTTTGGACGATTCCTCGATATTTCGCAATGTGTATTAAATCCACAGGGACTAGGTATACAAACACTTCTCTCTGCTTCTTCCTGTGGAGGAAAGCACCGAATTGCAGGATTTCCTAAAAGTTCGTGAGGGCAGAAGCACACTGGATGATGTTGTTCTACTTTGCATTGTGCATTTATTCCACAAGCACCAGGGCATGGATCATGGCACCTAAAGCCCATACACGCTTGATCTTGGGAACAATCATTATCAATTTGACATTCGTATTTGATACAACCTTGAATACCGGTGGGATCACCTGCTAAACCTTCAGGACAAACGCAGATACTTTGACCAGTGGACGATATAATACATTCCGCATTAGGACCACACGGATTTGGGTCACAAACTGTTTTTGATGGCTCCTTGCAGTCAACATACGGATCCCCAGAATAACCAGAACGACAGAAGCATTGTTCTCTATTTTGTGAAACATAACAATCTGCATTTCTGCCACATGGACTTGGTTGGCATAAAGTAACTGATATAACAGGTGAGCTACACTGTTTAAATGGATTCCCCACCAAATTATCTGGACAATAGCAAATTGGATTACGCGACGAATCGCATATTGCACTATATCCACATGGATTAGGTTCACATTCATTAATCGGCTCAACACAACCACGAATTGTATTTGGACTCTCTATAAATCCTGGTAAGCAAGTGCATTTTGAAAAACCGTTATCTAAAACTGTGCACTGAGTATTCGGGCCACATGGTGAAGGTTCGCAAGGCTTTAATGGTAGGTGACATTTAATTTCAGGTGGTTGGCCTTCAAATTCAGGCAAACAAAAGCATACAGGAACTCCATCATTGACACGGCAGCCACTGTTTGGCCCACATGGATTTATGGAACATTCGTTGCCTTCAGGGACTGTTAAAGAAATTTTTGAATACCTATTTCATAGATTTATTATCGTATATTTTAAATAACTTACTGCAATTTTTGAATGGGTTTCCAGTCAGTCCTTTTGGGCAAAAACAAATTGGATTTCCATTATCAATCTCACATAAGGCATTTGTGCCGCAAGGATTCGGTTCACAAGGATTTGTTGGTGGATAACAGCCAATATTAGGATCTCCATCATAACCCGGAGGGCATTTACAAAAGTTTTTGTGATTAATTACGTCACATAAAGCATTTTGTCCACAGCGACATGGAGATGAACATTTATCGTTTATACAAGCTTCATTCGTGCTACAATCAGAGTCAGACCGACATCCTTGAGTTCTCGAGCATTCAATATATGGGTTTCCCACAAATCCTTCAAAGCAATGACACTCAATACCATGGTTCGCCGGAATACAATTTGCATTATCTCCACAAGAATCATGCTGACAAGGACTAATGCAGCGTCTATTTAATCTATCACATAACTTGTCTGGCGGACAATCTTCATTATACTGACAAATTGGTTGGTAGTCTATTACTAAGATGATGAAAAATCAAATTATTAATTTAGTACAACCATGAAAATGAGTAGCTGAATTTATTTTAACTACCTACATAAAAGGTAAAAATCATTACAGCATTACAATTAATATTAATATTTAAATTTTGCATTAACGTCAAAATACATTTTCAAAAGAAAACTTAGAAGGACAAATAACTTTTCATACCAAGTTTTTGAAAATTTGGTTTCAATTAAGCAGTTGATTTTCTTTTTATTAGCTATATAACATACTGATGTCCGTTGATTTAAAATTAATGTGTTATTATTTTACGCATTTTTATACATTATATTTACGTACAATTGTACTGCGTTAATTCCATTTGAATAAAATTATTTTTAAAATTACCTGGCTGACAACCAATGTAACCATTTCCATGATAGCCCTCAATACAACTACAATCAGAGCCATGATTTGTATTAACACAAACAGCATTATAAGCACATGGATTATTTAAATCACATGGCTGTTGACATTCACCCCCGATACAGGCCTCAACTGGTGAACAGTCTTCGTTTTGGGTACATTGAACTATCATAAATTTGAAATAAAGTGCAAGAAAAAAATTTTTTTACATTGGTGTGCATGAAACATTATTATTGTGTATTTAACAAAAAATTGTAAAAACAAAACTCAAATTTCAATGTCGTCTTCTTGCTAATTCGTTTTAATATTTTCAGACAAGTATTTTTTCTAGATAAAAATTATTTTCATTAAGTAATTTTTAAGTCTGCTTCAAACAAAATTTTGTTCGTAGTTCTACAGATAAACATTTTTGAAAGTGATTTCTCAAAATATTATTTCCTCGTACACATGTAATATTCATTTGTTTTTGCTATAGCAAAAAAGTGCGAAATCATTCCTTTTAATCAATATAAAATTTTAATTCTTTATATACAAGCAGCCCTGCATCATAAGACCTCGAATTGTTTTTTTTTTCGTTTTCTACTTTTTTCCAGTTTTCTCCTGTTTTGTATTTTTTCCATTTAAACAAACCTTTTTTAGGAGCTGTTTTTCTTTATACAACCAATTTTTATTTAAGTTAAATTTTGTGAAAAAAAATATTTTCCAAAGGTCCACTTTTTCAGCTTCTTTTTCAGGGTTCGCAGAAATTTTCGAAAATGCAGTTTGAAGGGCATTTGGGAGGGATTAGTTAATTTTAACTTTTTATTTTTTTTTTATTAAAGTTACCAAATCACTAGGTGGGATACCTTTTATACTATAAGAAGTATGGATTTGGTAATGAGGACAGGAAGTTTAGACGGGATTAAAAAGTGGGCCAGTTAGCGGGTAATCATTTACACTTTTCTTAAAGCGTCGCAAGTCGTAAATCAAGCGTCCGCCAGCTGTCGGGAACAGTTATGATGGGAGAGCATTCCACATTCTCGAGGTGCGAATTGAAAACGAATCTCCGAAGCTCGCTCTATCACATCTGGGAATTTTGAAGAAATATGGGTGTGACGTTGAAACGGTACGTGTTTGTCGTGAAAATACTTGAAGTAGAGGAAGTAGGGCTTTTACTTCCAGGGGACACGTATCCGTTCCAACAAGGTATTTATAGAAAATGGAAATTGAACCTACATTACGACGGTGATTGAGTGATGTTAATGAGCTGGTGGTTTGGTGATAATCGATCAATCTCATAGTCCTTCTCTGAACTTTGTACCTAGATGGGTTTTAAGGGCACTAGCCCTTATATGCGAATTGTATTCTAATTTCGGTCGTATGTAGGATTTGTAAATATTTAAGAGATCAGAGAGGGAAAAGTTTTGTTTACATATTTTTAGAAAACCAAGACATTTCGCTGCGTTTTTCTCAGTTTCGAAAATATGGACTTTCCAACTTAGATCGGAAGTTATTTTCGAGCCTAAAATGTCAAGGCTTCCAGATTTACCAATACTTTCGCCTTGAAAAGAAAACTGGGGATCAAAAGTTGACAGCTTTCTAGAAATAAGGCAGAATTGAGTTTTGGATGCGTTAAGCTCAACTGTATTGAGAAGACCCCATTGTGAAATTTTGGAAAGGTCGTGATTTATGCTAAATGTCAAGTGAATATGAAAGTTAGAAAAGGTTGCGCAGAGGGTTAGCTAGAATTTTGTCAATACGATAAAGGAAAGTGTCAAAAACAAAATTCAAAAAGCTAAAATTAACTACTTCCAAATACCGTTCAAATGGCATCTTTCGAAATTTTCTGCGAACCCTGAAAAAGTAGACTTTTGGAAAACAATTTTTTCACAAAATTTAACATAAACATTTTTTTTTCAAAAGACAAAAAACTCCTAAAAAAGGAAAAAATACAAAACAGGAGAAAACTGGAAAAAAGTAGAACACGGAAAGAATTTTTTTACTACAAATGTATATTCGCTTTTCTTAATCTTAGAAAATATTAAAATAGTTAAAATATTTTTTAATACATGTGTATTTACTAAAATATGCAGTAATTTAAGCATATTTTTCTGAAATTGATCCAAAATTTTTTTTAATAATATAAGTATCATTTTCTTAATTTTATTGAAAAAATTGCAGCTTAAAATAAGAAAACGTTTGCTTAAATACAGAAAATAATTTCTAAAGTCACAGTCATAAAATGTGTATACCAAATTTATATTTTCTATTTTATATACTTTTCAAATTTCAATACCGTGGCTGAGTGGTAGTGTTGACGAATTGCAATGCTAAGGACGCAGGTTCGAATCCCAAAGAAGGCATAAGAAATAAAATTATAGAATTTAAAAAAAATAAAAAAAATAAATAAAAAAAATAAATTAAAAAAAAAATAAAGGAAAAGTATTAAAAAAAAAAAAAAATAAAAAAAATTAAATAAAATTTTATTTTATTTTCTTATGTAAAATCATTACAGAATTTTCTTGAAATAAGTATTGCAAATGGATAAATTAAGAAATAATTTATTTAAAACAAATTATTTTATACTAAAATTTGTTATATTTTAAAATACTTATATCAAGTAATTTAGAGCATGTTTTATGCAGTTTTTTACTAGGCGCTAAACCGATAGGGTTTATGATTGATTTATGTCAGTTATGCTTAATTAATTCTTTCCGTGAACAAAACGAAAAAAAAGAAGCCGCACGAGGTCTTATGATGCAGGGCTCGTATACTTAAAAATTCTTTATACATACTTATATTATACGTATTACAATATAAATGTATTATAACTATATTACATGTACGAAGTATAAAATGTAAGTATAAATTATTGATTTATTAAGCAATGATTATTGCAAAGACACAACATATATTTTGTATGTAAAAGTAATATATACGTTAATAATTTTAAGAAAAAATGAATGTATTTACATGAATTAATTGTCTGTGCAAATATTGTATTAATGTGTGTTATTAATATTAATCTAAATAAATATAAAATGCAAAAATATTCTTTTTATTTGTAAATAGTGAAATTTTTAGTCAAAATACGCTTGTAAATTTTGACATTTAATTATTATTGACCAAACCATTATTATTTTAACGAATAATAATATTTCAGTTAAGTCTTAGTACTTGCTACTTCTGTTTTTTTTTAGTTATATTAACTTATTATTCTATCATATTAACTTATTATTGTAATAAAAAAATATAATTATTTTAAACTACTTTTTTTATTGTCGCATTTTCCTTTGTATTTAATAAACGAACCTAACGAAAATTTTTCGAAATTTTTAGCTCGCAATTATTTAACAAAAGTCTTATAGTGCCATCAGCGTACTTTATGACAATCAAAACAAAATTTGAAGTTGGTATATTCGATTGCCCATGCTTTATAAAAAAAAGTTGAAATTTGATGTTTTTTCCTAAATTTAACTTTAAAACAAAATTTATTAAGACAAAAAAGTTGTATCAGTAATTTTAAATAACACTAGGGAAAAATGTTATGATTTGTTATTTTCAATTACTTCCAATAAGTTAACTGGCAAATTCAACCTCTTGTTTCAATAAATAATACATAACAAGTTAATGATATTATATGGAAATATGTTTGAAATTGAAATATGTGTATGCTTTCAGAATAGTAGTGTAGTGAGAATTCCATTCTTAATTTATTTATAAATGTTTTTTTGAATCGAATTCTAACTGATTATTTCTAGTTTTATTTTGTGGTAATAATATAAATTCTAATAAACTATAAATTAAGTTAGAGAATACAATTTAAAGACAATCATCAACATTCTGATAAAGAATGAGATCTGTTCAATTTAATACAGAAGTTATAGAAGTATATACATAAGAACTAAATTGAAATATTATTGTTAAAACAATTTTTATTTGCAGAATTTGTATTTTATACTATAGTATGTTTTACCGAATTAAGGTGATTTATTTTATTTCAAATAAGTATTAGGTGTTAGCTTACGTGATCCTATTGATGTACAGTTTATAGCTGGGTTACCTTCATGACCTTTAGGACATGAACATATTGGCCTATGCATTTTAGCTTGACATAAGGCCGATTTTGCACACGCTTTTGAAAACTCACAAGGATCTTGGCATAAACCCATATAACATGCTTCTGTTTGAATGCAATCTTTATCTGATTCACAGGGTTCTGGAATTTTTGGTTGTCCTTGTGGTTCTAATTAATAGGTTTATTTTGTTAATACATTTATTAGTATTTTTAGATTATTATTTATGTATGTATAATAAATTATGTATATGTAAATAAAAATTAGATCTTTATTATGTTATGTTAATTACGATAAAGATTTTAGTACAAGAATTATTTTGCCAAATATTTACTAATATCGTACTAATAATGATAAGTATGATAGAGCAAATTGTAGAGTTATTCCTTTTAATGTAAATGAAACTAAAATAATTTTTTTATGCAGATTAAGCCATATCTGACAGTAATCGTTCTTTTGTGTTGATCACTTTATTGTATATAATATACAATTATAAAAAACTTTTATACACACTATACATTATTCTACCTACGCCTACATTCCTAATTGAAGTAAGTAATCCAAAAATATAATATGTACATTATTTATAATGGAAATCTAAATTTTTTAATGAAAGAATTTACATATGTACATTACTTAAAATATAATATGTTAAAAGTTTTAGAAGAAGTGCTGATTTGATCGTATTTAATGGATGATAATGAAATAATAAGTATTATACATATTGTATGCATGAGTGAATGAATAAACTGGTTTTAATTCTTGAATATTTAGATTCGGTTTCATTATGGATCTAGACTAGATTAAATATTCAAATATACCACTTCCTCCTAGTCATGTTTAACGGAAATACTTTTACTCGATATAGAATTGATTTTAAAATAAATTTAAGTAATATTTAACAAAAGTTTTCTATTTAACTGATTTAATTTTCAATTCGATTTTTGAATTAACAAACATTCCAAGAACTGATTCTAAAAATTTTAAAATGTAATATTCTCGTATAATACGTAAATGCGTAAAAACTAGATGTATCATTTTATAAGAAGTATATTGTTAGTTAGTGCCTATAATGTTTTTGTTAATTAAAAATACTGCAAAAATTACAAAAAATGTTTAAAAAACTATTGAGTATAACCATAGATTAAGAATACAGAAAGATTGGAAGCTTCATACAACATTTTTTCAGTCTTTTTTGGTATTTTATTGTGAAGGTGTTAGTAAAACTAAATAAAATTCTTTTCATACATTGATAATTATCACGTATTTTATTTTGTTTTACTAACACATTGACTTAAAAATACCAAAAATAATGTTGTATGAAGCTTCCCATCTTTCTGTATTCTTAATCTATGGTATAACGTGATAAATAGAGCCAACTTCATTTTAAAAAAGGGATGATAATTCAATGATAAATTATATTATATATTAGCTAACAATATTTCACATAACCCTACATTGAAAAAATACAAAACTTCGAAATTAGTTTAACTCAAAATTACGACCCCGCGTAAATGATTTTGTTCTAATATATCAAATTTTACCAGATTTCACACACTTTAAAAAAGTTACAAAATCTTATTTGAAAAATATATATAATATATATATTTTTTATTTACAATTTGAAAATATATTTACAATAAATCAGGATTCTGAAATTACATAGTTCAAAAAATAATAATATAAACTCGAGTTTGAAATTTTTTATTAATAAATTTATTTAATGGGTAATAAAAAGAAATTTATTTATGTTTTAAATTAATCCAACCAGAATACAATTAACTTTATGTTTTCTAGAAGTAGGTATATGTAATAAACTTTTAATTTTTTTCCAGAACAAAATAAGATCACTCCGAAAAATGTCAGAATTCTTTATATTAAAATACTATGTTTAATATAACAAAAACCATAAAATTAGTCAATTACTAATCTAACTATATATTAATACGTTAACAAATTTTCATATATTTTTTAGGTACCGAATCTACCGATTACGACTTCGTTTCGAATCAAATTAGATAAGGTAACCATTAGTAGAAGTGTTACAAAAAAAAATTAAAAAAAGTCGTTGTCTTCACGGTTAAAATGATACGTGAAGATGTTATCTTTCCGTATCTATTGCGACTTTGTTTCGAAACCAAATCGGACATTTTTTTATGTAAGGATTTCCAGGTACAGTCTTGTTATAGACCATGCCTCCACCATATGAAATCGCGACTAACCCGAGAAACCCACGAAAAAAAACCCGAAATTTATATTTTAAAAATAAAATTCACTACCTTCAAATACGATTGTCCGCGAAAATCGGCACAAAACCAAGAAACAAATCAAATTGGATTTTTTTTATTAAAGGCTTTCGGGTGGGCGTGTCATAGAACATCCTTTCATCATATCCAATCGCAAATAACCCGCGAAACCCGCAAATATTTTTTTTTATTAATTCCGCGAAAATTGCGGCAAAAAACTTAATTGTAAAGGCTTTTGAGTACGGGCGTGTCATATTCGAGTCACCTCATATTCGATCGGAACTAGCCCACGAAAAAACATGAAAATTATAAATTAAAGACTGTGTTCAACATAACTGTATCAAATAAAAATTATTTTTACTCGAGTAGGGGCGATTACTAATTGTTATAATTATGTACATTAGAGTTTTTAATTGAAAATAGGAACTAATCGAAAAGAAATTCCAGAATCCTGATCCAAATAAGTCATATTTAAAACAAAAATTGTGCATAGCGTTAAATTGTTAAATGGGCTATATGGGTTAAATATACCTTTAATGCAATTGTTAATAGTTGTATTTGTGCATAAAACTTGGCATTGATTATTTATACATATATGTTTTCTACCACTACCACAATCCTTAATTGTTGTACATGTTAAATTAATTGTAGGTGAAATTGTGCTGGTTATTGCTGTAGTTGAGCTTTTAATAGATTTTTCAGTTGTTGTTGGCAATGGAAATGAAGTTGTAGATTGATTTGTAAACAGCACAGTTGTAGCATTTGGATATTCTAATGAGGTATCACCTCGAGTTGATGGTCTTTTAGTATATGGCGTGGGTGTTTGGAATGTCGTTGGAATTATCAACGTAATATTTTCTGCTGAATCCGGTGTTGTCGTTGTGAAAGATTTATCATCTTTACTAATTTCAGTTGTAGTTTTAATCGAAGTTTTAGTGGTTTTCAAATTATCTGAACTTATTGTTGTAACAGACATCGGAGTTGTTATAGTTTCGGTGAAAGAATTATCCGTGACAGTTCCAGTTATGTTATTATCACCATAACGATATCCTTTTGTCGATACACTTTTTTGTGTCGTAATTTCAAACGAGCTGGTAGTAACTTGCGTTGCCATTGTGGTGGTTGTTAATAAAGGAGTGTTATTGGGTGAGATTGTTGTTAACGGAGTTATAGTGGCAGTAGTAGAAGAAGTAGTATTTGTTAACGGTTTTTTAGTTGATTTTGTTGAAGGTTTTCGTGTTGGTGTTTTTGTTGTTACTGTTATACATATTTTACATTATAAATTAATTGAAAGTGAAATTATTTATAAAAGAAAATTGAGATTTATTACCTGAATGAAATCCTAATCAATTATCGAAATGTTACAAAAGAATTATTTTGTTCCAATTGTTATAAGAATTTATTTATTTTAAAATTTTTCATTAAGGCAATAATACTCAAAATTTGCATATTATATTAATATTAGTAGTTTTTAATTAAAATATATGTACAAAACATAAATATGTTTCTCAATGCTATTTTTGAAAAAATAATCAATTTGACGATAAATTATCTATAACTACTTTTTTGCTTCTTTTGTGCTTTAAGATAGTGCGAAGTTTGTACAAGACAAATTATTTTTATAAGCGCGATAAATATTATCCTTGCCTTTGTCATTTAATAGAAAAATTACCTTTTATACAAGCACCTGTTGTAGGATCGCATGTTGAACCAGGAGAGCAGTGTTCACAACCAGTTCCTGGTAGACGTTCTATAATGTTAATTGAAATTGTATAAAATTTCATTAAAAATATATTTTAATACGTACTAGTAATTTAAAATATCTCTAAAATGTATGTTTAAACAAAAACCAAATCTAAAAGATCTAATTTTACAAAATATAAAAAATAGGAGTTCTCTATAGTGGAAAGAAAATATAAAAAAACAGCGAAAAATGTTTTTAATGAAATTTCGGAGATTGTAAATGTATACAAAAAAGTGTACATGTGTAGTTATGTACACCTAGCGATTAAAATTAAAAAACTAATGTTTTAAGAAAGAATGTTATTAAAATTCTTACGTTGCAAACAATCACATCCGTCACAGACACCTCCATTTCGACAATCGGAACTTCGTTGACACTGGCAAACTGATTACAAATGAAATCCTATAATATAGATTTATAAATACAAAAAAAAAATTACTAACCTTTTACACAAACTGCTTGATGATTTTCAACTTGACATTCGTGACCACTTATGCAGGGAGTAACATGAGCACATGGATCAACACAAAGGGAATTAACACAAGCTCTTTGAGTCGGACAATCATCATTTGACGTACATCCGATTTCTGCAATAATGTAACAAAAGGTATTAGAAGAGAATCTAAAAGATAATTTTAGAGTCATACATAATATTCAAAAACTTCTTTATAGTATTTTATGCATATAATTTTGAAAATAAATATATATTCAAACAGAATGATTATAATAGAATATTACATTTATGTTAAAATGTACATAATACATACAAAAAATATATGTAAAATTTGTAAATACATATATAAAACATTCTGATTGCAAAACTGTAATTTAGAAAAAAAAAAATTTCATATCTTACGAAATAACACCACAACCAAAATAAATTTACCAAATCCTGTAAAGTATCATGCAATTTAAAGCCGCTATGTATTTACACCAATATAACCACTAATATTTACATCAATCACATTTTTTTTTTTAAAAACTTTATAGTAAATTGACCCTTTAAGATAATTTTATTATGAAAAGTCAACACATTACTAGGACAAAATATCATAATAAATTAATTAAAAAGTATCAAAAGGATGAAAAATTGTTTAAACAAATAACGCCAATGTTTCGCTTGTTTTTCAACGTTTATTTATTTATAAATTATAAGTATTTAAAATATTTTTTTATAAACAAAACTTCAGCTTTTATAACTAAAGCTTACTTAAATCATAAAAAACTTTATTATTTGTGTCCTATACCCAGAAACAATTATTAATATCATTACATTCAATATAAAACGTTATTACTTTGAATTAGCGTATACGTTCTATTGTTGTTTTGTTTTTTAAATATTCATTTTACAACTTTTAACTTTGAGGTATATTTTTAAGTACGTCTGCTCATTGTAGTTTAAATTAAAGATATTCAAATAAAATGATTGAATATTATAATTTTATTGCTAACATCCATCCTGCCATCTTTGATAGTGTGGAAATCAAAGTACAAACTATTGAAACCAAAGAAATAATGAAACAAAGGGAATATGTTATTTTCATGCTGATGGTAAGGTCAAAACGAAATCTTTCAGTTAAGGCAATGTTCCATTCAATTAAAAAAAAAAATTGTCTATTCTATAGCCTTAATGAAGTTGAAAGAAAAACAATGATGCATGCTACTACAACAAACAAGTACTAAAACTTATAATTTATTTGTTTCTTTTTGTTAGCAAATTTTTGTGACTAGCTAAAAAGTTTCATAACGAGTGAAGTGTTATCTATAATAAAGACAAACACAAAGTAAATCCAGGACTTTGTTTTGTAATTTTAAGATGCAAAAAAAAAACATTTAAATGTAAAATAATTTTTATTTCAAGAAATGTCAAAACCATACATTCATTACTGATGTTTTAAATAGATAAATTTTTTTAATCATATATTTTTTATGATACATTTATAACTAATCCTTTTTCTGATTAAACAACTGTCGATTAGAATAATAATGCTCTTGCTTATTTTCATTATTATTAATCTTTCAAACATTAATAATTTTTCAAATTCAGAAAACTTTTGTTTAGTATCTGTGCATTGGGAAATTGTATAACAATTAAATATATCAAAACAGATAAAAATTAGGAAACAACTTTTCGTGATAAAATACAAATTTCTATCAACTCCATGATTCATACAATTAAAAAATTAAACAAAATGAAAAGAGAAAAACGAAAAATAAGAAAACTTTTATATGCTGCTATGACAATTAACATAAATGTTCATTTTTTCTTTTCTTATCTGTTACAGTTTTTAATAGTCTATTAGAATATATGGTGCAACTTAGACTATTTCAGGTAAATGAACCTAATTATAAATAATGATGAAAATTTATTACA
The DNA here is from genome assembly GCA_964007475.1 of Hybos culiciformis. Taxonomy (NCBI): domain Eukaryota; kingdom Metazoa; phylum Arthropoda; class Insecta; order Diptera; family Hybotidae; genus Hybos; species Hybos culiciformis. The sequence continues at coordinate 99,977,255 of OZ023273.1, forward strand.
TTATTAAAATAAACTGCATTTATTTGTGAAAATTTTATTATATTATTAAAATAAACTGCATTTATCTATTTAAAACAATATTTTCCAAATAAATCGTATGGTTTATCTGTGTTTATGTATTTTAACACATTATTGGTTTTCGTTCAATTAGGCCATGAAAAAATTATACGTATAAAATTCGAAACCATATCAGGTAACAAATGTATTTGGACGATAACAACGTTCTGTTTATAGTCTTCGCCCAAAAAAATTGGAGCCTTAAACCTTAAAATTCATTCCTGATCGATGCATGATAATTTTTATATTTTCTTCATCGAAAAAAAAACTTTTATTTTACCTGGATTTATGTGACATTCCGGAGTATTGAGATCAGCTTCTTGATTGCAAAAGCACATAGCTGTATGATTTAAGTTACGACAAATAGGAAAATCTCCCGTACATACAAAAAGATAAAATTTACAAGGTTCAATACATTTATTATGTAAACAAACTTCCAAAGGTAAACAGTCAAAGTCATTGTTACAAGTCTTATTTAAATTCTTAAAAATTTCGTAGTCGTATTGACGGGATAATAAGTCTGTACTCACTTCAGCAGTAAATGTCTTATTTTCGAACATTTTAGTTTCAAATGTGCTTGTATAATCTTCTTCATTATTGATCGCTGTTGTCGAAAAAAATTTTTTTGGTTTTGAGGTTTGTGTATCCGTTACTAGTGATGTAATCACTGAAAATGTTGTAGCTATTTCGGGTGAAAAAATCAGACCAGGAACATTTGTTATATTTTCATTAGCAGAAAATGACGGAGTGCTAGGTATTTGAGTTGTAGGAAATTGATCTTCCTTTTCATTGGAAGTCAAATTTATCCTCTCTGTTGATTGTAAAGTCGAAATAAAAAGCTTCTCAGTCGAAGTAGGTTGTTTTTCAGTGAATAGTATTTTAGATTCTGATGTTTTGTGATAATCAGTTGTAGATGATTCATGAAAACGTGTAGCAGAAATGTCAGATGTTTCGTTATATTTAATATGTGGAAATAAATCAACACTGGGCTTTTCTTTTGGTGGAAATGTTGTAAAATCCGAAATATTTTCAGTTGAAAACGATTCTACTTGAGTTGAGGATTGTTCTGATTGAGTAGATTCAGTTTCTCGTATATAAGCTGTGGTTGTCGTAATAGTCGTATCGTGAATTTCGAAAGTGATGTCAGGGAGTATTTTATAGTCGGTTGTATCTGGCTCAACAAATTTTACCGTAGAAGTAAAGGGATCTTCGATTTTTAAGTCTTTTCCTAAAACGTCATATTTCGTCGGGATCTGGGTTACTGAAATTGTATGTGTTTCTTTATTTGAACTAAAAGTGGAATATCGTTCATCATTCATCATTTCTGAAGTTTGTGCAGTGGTTGGTCGTTTAGATTCTAAGCTCTTATCGTAATCGATACCATTATTGATACTCGAGCTCATTTCAGACGCCGTTGTCGTTTCTACCTCAACAAATTTTAATGTCGATATTAAAGGATCCTCGTTTTTTGAATCAATTTTCAAGGTAGACATCTTTGGAAGGTGTTGGGTGGTTGTTGATAACGCTTTTGGAGTTTCATTTAAATCATAATATATTCTTGGAATCTGCGTTGTTAATCCGTCTACTTTTTTAATTGTAGAATAAGAACTTATTGTAGCCGGAGTGATATAAACTGTCTCAGAACTTTCAGTGAATTCAGTATTTTCTTTTTGCTCACCAGAAACCGTTGTCATTGGAGAAATTGTTGACGTAGTTCTTCGATAATCTTTAGTGTAAGAAGGTAAATCAGTATGGTCAGTATAGTTAGATTCAGTTATTGATACTTTTTCAGGTGGTTTACTTGTTCCTTTTGAGCTAATTTCTGTGGTAATTGTATGATATATTTGGTCTTCACGTTCGGTTTTATCCACAAACTTTGGAGTTGAAAACGGTTCTTTATGAGTAGAAGATTCTGATGGTGGAGTCACACTTAGACTATTATTAACAGTGACATCCGGAACGGTAGTCGAGGTTGTCTTTTCTACGTCAACAAATTTTAATGTCGATGTAAAGGGTTCATCGTCTTTTGAATCAATTCTTAAAGTAGAAACTTTAAGAGACTGTTGAGTAGTTGTTGATAATGTTTTTGGAGTTTCAGTTAAATTGTAATATATTATTGGGGTTTGAGTTGTTAATCCGTCTACTTTTGTCGTTGCAGAATAAGACATTGTGTTCGTTGGCGTGTTATAAATTGTCTCCGAACTTCCAGTGAATTCAGTATTTTCTTTTTGCTCACCAGAAACCGTTGTCATTGGAGAAATTGTTGATGTAGTTCTTCGATAATCTTTAGTATAAGAAGGTAAATCAGTATAGTAAGATTCAGTCATTGTTATTTTTTCAGATGGTTTACTTGTTGCTTTTGAGCTAATTTCTGTGGTAATTGTATGATATATTTGGTCTTCACGTTCGGTTTTATCCACAAACTTTGGAGTTGAAAACGGTTCTTTCTGAGTAGAAGATTCTGATGGTGGAGTCACGCTTAGACTATTATTAATAGTGACATCCGGAACGGTAGTCGAGCTTGTCTTTTCTACATCAACATATTTTAATGTCGATGTTAAGGGTTCATCGTCTTTTGAATCAATCCTTAAAGTAGAAATGTTAAGAGGCTGTTGAGTAGTTGTTAGTAATGTTTTTGGAGTTTCAGTTAAATTGTAATATATTATTGGGACCTGAGTTGTTAATCCGTCTACTTTGGTCGTTGCAGAATAAGACATTGTGTTCGTTGGCGTGTTATAAATTGTCTCCGAACTTTCAGTGAATTCAGTATTTTCTTTTTGCTCACCAGAAACCGTTTTCATTGGAGAAATTGTTGATGTAGTTCTTCGATAATCTTTAGTATAAGAAGGTAAATCAGTATGGTCAGTATAGTTAGATTCAGTTATTGTTATTTTTTCAGGTGGTTTACTTGTTCCTTTTGAGCTATATTCTGTGGTAATTGTATAATATATTTGGTCTTCATGTTCGGTTTTATCCACAAACTTTGGAGTTGAAAACGGTTCTTTTTGGGTAGAAGATTCTGATGGTGGAGTCACGCTTACACTATTTTTAACACTGACATCCGGAACGGTAGTCGAGCTTGTCTTTTCTATATCAACAAATTTTAATGTCGATGTAAAGGGTTCATTGTCTTTTGAATCAATTCTTAAAGTAGAAATTTTAAGAGGCTGTTGAGTAGTTGATAGTAATGTTTTTGGAGTTTCAGTTAAATTGTAATATATTATTGGGACCTGATTTGTTATTCCGTCTACTTTTGTCGTTTCAGAATAAGATATTGTGTTCGTTGGCGTATTATAAATTGTCTCCGAACTTTCAGTGAATTCAGTATTTTCTTTTTGCTCACCAGAAACTGTTGTCATTGGAGAAATTGTTGATGTAGTTATTCGATAATCTGTAGTATAAGAAGATAAATCAGTATAGTGAGATTCAGTCGTTGTTATTTTTTCAGGTGGTTTACTTGTTCTTTTTGAGCTAATTTCTGTGGTAATTGTATGATATATTTGGTCTTCATGTTCGGTTTTATCCACAAACTTTGGAGTTGAAAACGGTTCTTTTTGGGTAGAAGATTCTGATGGTGGAGTCACACTTAGACTATTATTAACAGTGACATCCGGAACGGTAGTCGAGGTTGTCTTTTCTACGTCAACAAATTTTAATGTCGATGTAAAGGGTTCATCGTCTTTTGAATCAATTCTTAAAGTAGAAACTTTAAGAGACTGTTGAGTAGTTGTTGATAATGTTTTTGGAGTTTCAGTTAAATTGTAATATATTATTGGGGTCTGAGTTGTTAATCCGTCTACTTTTGTCGTTGCAGAATAAGACATTGTGTTCGTTGGTGTGTTATAAATTGTCTCCGAACTTTCAGTCAATTCAGTATTTTCTTTTTGCTCACCAGAAACCGTTGTCATTGGAGAAATTGTTGATGTAGTTCTTCGATAATATTTAGTATAAGAAGGTAAATCAGTATAGTGAGATTCAGTCATTGTTATTTTTTCAGGTGGTTTACTTGTTGCTTTTGAGCTAATTTCTGTGGTAATTGTATGATATATTTGGTCTTCACGTTCGGTTTTATCCACAAACTTTGGAGTTGAAAACGGTTCTTTCTGAGTAGAAGATTCTGATGGTGGAGTCACGCTTAGACTATTATTAATAGTGACATCCGGAACGGTAGTCGAGCTTGTCTTTTCTACATCAACATATTTTAATGTCGATGTTAAGGGTTCATCGTCTTTTGAATCAATCCTTAAAGTAGAAATTTTAAGAGGCTGTTGAGTAGTTGTTAGTAATGATTTTGGAGTTTCAGTTAAATTGTAATATATTATTGGAACCTGAGTTGTTAATCCGTCTACTTTTGTCGTTGCAGAATAAGACATTGTGTTCGTTGGCGTGTTATAAATTGTCTCCGAACTTTCAGTGAATTCAGTATTTTCTTTTTGCTCACCAGAAACCGTTGTCATTGGAGAAATTGTTGATGTAGTTCTTCGATAATCTTTAGTATAAGAAGGTAAATCAGTATAGTGAGATTCAGTCATTGTTATTTTTTCAGGTGGTTTACTTGTTGCTTTTGAGCTAATTTCTGTGGTAATTGTATGATATATTTGGTCTTCACGTTCGGTTTTATCCACAAACTTTGGAGTTGAAAACGATTCTTTCTGAGTAGAAGATTCTGATGGTGGAGTCACTCTTAGACTATTATTAATAGTGACATCCGGAACGGTAGTCGAGCTTGTCTTTTCTACATCAACATATTTTAATGTCGATGTTAAGGGTTCATCGTCTTTTGAATCAATACTTAAAGTAGAAATTTTAAGAGGCTGTTGAGTAGTTGTTGATAATGTTTTTGGAGTTTCAGTTAAATTGTAATATATTATTGGGACCTGAGTTGTTAATCCGTCTACTTTCGTTTTTGCAGAAAAAGACATTGTGTTCGTTGGCGTGTTATAAATTGTCTCCGAACTTTCAGTGAATTCAGTATTTTCTTTTTGCTCACCAGAAACCGTTTTCATTGGAGAAATTGTTGATGTAGTTCTTCGATAATCTTTAGTATAAGAAGGTAAATCAGTATGGTCAGTATAGTTAGATTCAGTTATTGTTATTTTTTCAGGTGGTTTACTTGTTCCTTTTGAGCTAATTTCTGTGGTAATTGTATGATATATTTGGTCTTCATTTTCGGTTTTATCCACAAACTTTGGAGTTGAAAACGGTTCTTTCTGAGTAGAAGATTCTGATGGTGGAGTCACGCTTAGACTATTATTAATAGTGACATCCGGAACGGTAGTCGAGGTTGTCTTTTCTACATCAACATATTTTAATGTCGATGTTACGGGCTCATCGTCTTTTGAATCAATAGTTAAAGTAGAAATTTTAAGAGGCTGTTGAGTAGTTGTTGATAATGTTTTTGGAGTTTCAGTTAAATTGTAATATATTATTGGAACCTGAGTTGTTAATCCGTCTACTTTTGTCGTTGCAGAAAAAGACATTGTGTTCGTTGGCGTGTTATAAATTGTCTCCGAACTTTCAGTGAATTCAGTATTTTCTTTTTGCTCACCAGAAACTGTTGTCATTGGAGAAATTGTTGATGTAGTTATTCGATAATCTGTAGTATAAGAAGGTAAATCAGTATAGTGAGATTCAGTCGTTGTTATTTTTTCAGGTGGTTTACTTGTTCTTTTTGAGCTAATTTCTGTGGTAATTGTATGATATATTTGGTCTTCACGTTCGGTTTTATCCAAAAACTTTGGAGTTGAAAACGGTTCTTTCTGAGTAGAAGATTCTGATGGTGGAGTCACGCTTAGACTATTATTAATAGTGACATCCGGAACGGTAGTCGAGCTTGTCTTTTCTACATCAACATATTTTAATGTCGATGTTAAGGGTTCATCGTCTTTTGAATCAATTCTTAAAGTAGAAATATTAAAAGGCTGTTGAGTAGTTGATAGTAATGTTTTTGGAGTTTCAGTTAAATTGTAATATATTATTGGAACCTGAGTTGTTAATCCGTCTAGTTTTGTCGTTGCAGAATAAGACATTGTGTTCGTTGGCGTGTTATAAATTGTCTCCGAACTTTCAGTGAATTCAGTATTTTCTTTTTGCTCACCAGAAACCGTTGTCATTGGAGAAATTGTTGATGTAGTTCTTCGATAATCTTTAGTATAAGAAGGTAAATCAGTATAGTGAGATTCAGTCATTGTTATTTTTTCAGGTGGTTTACTTGTTGCTTGTGAGGTAATTTCTGTGGTAATTGTATGATATATTTGGTCTTCACGTTCGGTTTTATCCACAAACTTTGGAGTTGAAAACGATTCTTTCTGAGTAGAAGATTCTGATGGTGGAGTCACTCTTAGACTATTATTAATAGTGACATCCGGAACGGTAGTCGAGGTTGTCTTTTCTACATCAACATATTTTAATGTCGATGTTACGGGCTCATCGTCTTTTGAATCAATAGTTAAAGTAGAAATTTTAAGAGGCTGTTGAGTAGTTGTTGATAATGTTTTTGGAGTTTCAGTTAAATTGTAATATATTATTGGGACCTGAGTTGTTAATCCGTCTACTTTTGTCGTTGCAGAAAAAGACATTGTGTTCGTTGGCGTGTTATAAATTGTCTCCGAACTTTCAGTGAATTCAGTATTTTCTTTTTGCTCACCAGAAACTGTTGTCATTGGAGAAATTGTTGATGTAGTTATTCGATAATCTGTAGTATAAGAAGGTAAATCAGTATAGTGAGATTCAGTCGTTGTTATTTTTTCAGGTGGTTTACTTGTTCTTTTTGAGCTAATTTCTGTGGTAATTGTATGATATATTTGGTCTTCACGTTCGGTTTTATCCAAAAACTTTGGAGTTGAAAACGGTTCTTTCTGAGTAGAAGATTCTGATGGTGGAGTCACGCTTAGACTATTATTAATAGTGACATCCGGAACGGTAGTCGAGCTTGTCTTTTCTACATCAACATATTTTAATGTCGATGTTAAGGGTTCATCGTCTTTTGAATCAATTCTTAAAGTAGAAATATTAAAAGGCTGTTGAGTAGTTGATAGTAATGTTTTTGGAGTTTCAGTTAAATTGTAATATATTATTGGAACCTGAGTTGTTAATCCGTCTAGTTTTGTCGTTGCAGAATAAGACATTGTGTTCGTTGGCGTGTTATAAATTGTCTCCGAACTTTCAGTGAATTCAGTATTTTCTTTTTGCTCACCAGAAACCGTTGTCATTGGAGAAATTGTTGATGTAGTTCTTCGATAATCTTTAGTATAAGAAGTTAAATCAGTATAGTGAGATTCAGTCATTGTTATTTTTTCAGGTGGTTTACTTGTTGCTTTTGAGCTAATTTCTGTGGTAATTGTATGATATATTTGGTCTTCACGTTCGGTTTTATCCACAAACTTTGGAGTTGAAAACGATTCTTTCTGAGTAGAAGATTCTGATGGTGGAGTCACGCTTAGACTATTATTAATAGTGACATCCGGAACGGTAGTCGAGGTTGTCTTTTCTACATCAACATATTTTAATGTCGATGTTACGGGCTCATCGTCTTTTGAATCAATAGTTAAAGTAGAAATTTTAAGAGGCTGTTGAGTAGTTGTTGATAATGTTTTTGGAGTTTCAGTTAAATTGTAATATATTATTGGGACCTGAGTTGTTAATCCGTCTACTTTTGTCGTTGCAGAAAAAGACATTGTGTTCGTTGGCGTGTTATAAATTGTCTCCGAACTTTCAGTGAATTCAGTATTTTCTTTTTGCTCACCAGAAACTGTTGTCATTGGAGAAATTGTTGATGTAGTTATTCGATAATCTGTAGTATAAGAAGGTAAATCAGTATAGTGAGATTCAGTCGTTGTTATTTTTTCAGGTGGTTTACTTGTTCTTTTTGAGCTAATTTCTGTGGTAATTGTATGATATATTTGGTCTTCACGTTCGGTTTTATCCACAAACTTTGGAGTTGAAAACGGTTCTTTCTGAGTAGAAGATTCTGATGGTGGAGTCACGCTTAGACTATTATTAATAGTGACATCCGGAACGGTAGTCGAGCTTGTCTTTTCTACATCAACATATTTTAATGTCGATGTTAAGGGTTCATCGTCTTTTGAATCAATTCTTAAAGTAGAAATATTAAGAGGCTGTTGAGTAGTTGATAGTAATGTTTTTGGAGTTTCAGTTAAATTGTAATATATTATTGGGACCTGAGTTGTTAATCCGTCTAGTTTTGTCGTTGCAGAATAAGACATTGTGTTCGTTGGCGTGTTATAAATTGTCTCCGAACTTTCAGTGAATTCAGTATTTTCTTTTTGCTCACCAGAAACTGTTGTCATTGGAGAAATTGTTGATGTAGTTATTCGATAATCTGTAGTATAAGAAGGTAAGTCAGTATAGTGAGATTCAGTCATTGTTATTTTTTCAGGTGGTGTACTTGTTCCTTTTGAGCTAATTTCTGTGGTAATTGTATGATATATTTGGTCTTCACGTTCGGTTTTATCCACAAACTTTGGAGTTGAAAACGGTTCTTTCTGAGTAGAAGATTCTGATGGTGGAGTCACGCTTAGACTATTATTAATAGTGACATCCGGAAAAGTAGTCGAGCTTGTCTTTTCTACATCAACATATTTTAATGTCGATGTTAAGGGTTCATCGTCTTTTGAATCAATTCTTAAAGTAGAAATATTAAGAGGCTGTTGAGTAGTTGATAGTAATGTTTTTGGAGTTTCAGTTAAATTGTAATATATTATTGGGACCTGAGTTGTTAATCCGTCTAGTTTTGTCGTTGCATTATAAGACATTGTGTTCGTTGGCGTGTTATAAATTGTCTCCGAACTTTCAGTGAATTCAGTATTTTCTTTTTGCTGACCAGAAACTGTTGTCATTGGAGAAATTGTTGATGTAGTTATTCGATAATCTGTAGTATAAGAAGGTAAATCAGTATAGTGAGATTCAGTCATTGTTATTTTTTCAGATGGTTTACTTGTTCCTTTTGAACTAATTTCTGTGGTAATTGTATAATATATTTGGTCTTCACGTTCGGTTTTATCCACAAACTTTAGAGTTGAAAACGGTTCTTTCTGAGTAGAAGATTCTGATGGTGGAGTCACGCTTAGACTATTATTAATAGTGACATCCGGAACGGTAGTCGAGCTTGTCTTTTCTACATCAACATATTTTAATGTCGATGTTAAGGGCTCATCGTCTTTTGAATCAATACTTAAAGTAGAAATTTTAAGAGGCTGTTGAGTAGTTGTTGATAATGTTTTTGGAGTTTCAGTTAAATTGTAATATATTATTGGGACCTGAGTTGTTAATCCGTCTACTTTTGTCGTTGCAGAAAAAGACATTGTGTTCGTTGGCGTGTTATAAATTGTCTCCGAACTTTCAGTGAATTCAGTATTTTCTTTTTGCTCACCAGAAACTGTTGTCATTGGAGAAATTGTTGATGTAGTTATTCGATAATCTGTAGTATAAGAAGGTAAATCAGTATAGTGAGATTCAGTCATTGTTATTTTTTCAGGTCGTTTACTTGTTCCTTTTGAGCTAATTTCTGTGGTAATTGTATGATATATTTGGTCTTCACGTTCGGTTTTATCCACAAACTTTGGAGTTGAAAACGGTTCTTTCTGAGTAGAAGATACTGATGGTGGAGTCACTCTTAGACTATTATTAATAGTGACATCCGGAAAAGTAGTCGAGCTTGTCTTTTCTACATCAACATATTTTAATGTCGATGTTAAGGGTTCATCGTCTTTTGAATCAATACTTAAAGTAGAAATTTTAAGAGGCTGTTGAGTAGTTGATAGTAATGTTTTTGGAGTTTCAGTTAAATTGTAATATATTATTGGAACCTGAGTTGTTAATCCGTCTAGTTTTGTCGTTGCAGAAAAAGACATTGTGTTCGTTGGCGTGTTATAAATTGTCTCCGAACTTTCAGTGAATTCAGTATTTTCTTTTTGCTCACCAGCAACCGTTGTCATTGGAGAAAATGTTGATGTAGTTCTTCGATAATCTTTAGTATAAGAAGGTAAATCAGTATAGTGGGATTCAGTCATTGTTATTTTTTCAGGTGGTTTACTAGTTCCTTTTGAGCTAATTTCTGTGGTAATTGTATGATATATTTGGTCTTCACGTTCGGTTTTATCCACAAACTTTGGAGTTGAAAACGGTTCTTTCTGAGTAGAAGATTCTGATGGTGGAGTCACGCTTAGACTATTATTAATAGTGACATCCGGAACGGTAGTCGAGCTTGTCTTTTCTACATCAACATATTTTAATGTCGATGTTAAGGGTTCATCGTCTTTTGAATCAATTCTTAAAGTAGAAATTTTAAGAGACTGTTGAGTAGTTGTTAGTAATGTTTTTGGAGTTTCAGTTAAATTGTAATATATTATTGGGACCTGAGTTGTTAATCCGTCTACTTTTGTCGTTGCAGAAAAAGACATTGTGTTTGTTGGCGTGTTATAAATTGTCTCCGAACTTTCAGTGAATTCAGTATTTTCTTTTTGCTCACCAGAAACTGTTGTCATTGGAGAAATTGTTGATGTAGTTATTCGATAATCTGCAGTATAAGAAGGTAAGTCAGTATAGTGAGATTCAGTCATTGTTATTTTTTCAGGTGGTTTACTTGTTCCTTTTGAGCTAATTTCTGTGGTAATTGTATGATATATTTGGTCTTCACGTTCGGTTTTATCCACAAACTTTGGAGTTGAAAACGGTTCTTTCTGAGTAGAAGATTCTGATGGTGGAGTCACGCTTAGACTATTATTAATAGTGACATCCGGAACGGTAGTCGAACTTGTCTTCTCTACATCAACATATTTTAATGACGATGTTAAGGATTCATCGTCTTTTGAATCAATTCTTAAAGTAGAAATTTTAAGAGGTTGTTGAGTAGTTGTTAGTAATTTTTTTGGAGTTTCAGTAAAATTATAATATATTATTGGGACCTGAGTTGTTAATTCCTCTACTTTTGTCGTTGCAGAATAAGACATTGGGCTCGTTGGCGTGTTATAAATTGTCTCCGAACTCTCAGTGAATGCAGTATTTTCGGTTTGCTCACCAGAAACCGTTGTCATTGGAGAAAATGTTGATGTAGTTCTTCGATAATCGTTAGTATAAGAAGGTAAATCAGTATTGTGAGATTCAGTCATTGTGCGTAATTTGCTACCAGTTTTTTCAGTGGTAAATAGATTATATATTTCGTCCATATGTTCTGTTATTCTAGGTTTCCCATTTAAAAAAGGTATTGTAGAACCGATCTCTGTTCCTTTATCTGAACTTAAGCTTCGTTCATCAAGACTGGGTTCTGTGGATGGTCGTTCAGCTTTTGAACTCCTATCGTAAGAAGCAGTAGTAGGAAGTTTATCAAAAATAGTAGACACTTCCGTTTTGTTAGAAGATCCTACTTGAGTTGAGTGATTCTCCCCTATAATGGCAGTTATATTAAAAGGGATATTTGAGTTTATTTCAGAGGCCGTTGTAGTTTCTAAGTCAACTAAAGTAGATGTGGAGGGTTCCTGATCTTTTAACGCATTTTTCACAGTGTACACTTCTAAAGGCTGTTGGGTAGTTGTTGATAAAACTTTTCCAGATTCAGTAAAATTATCAGGAATTCTTGGAATTTGCGTTGAAGTTAAAAAATCATTTGTATAAGAGGAGAACAGTATAAATTTATGATCAGTTACTGTCAATTGTTGAGTTGCCGTACCTTCATTTTCTTCCGTAGATGACGTTCTAACAGTAGGGTCGATATATTCCGTTGTTGCGTATTTTTTATTAAAATCAGTAGTTGCTATTGGGCTACTTGTTGAGATACTTTGTGATAGAATCCCAGAATCTGTTGAAGTTCTCGAAGTTGTTATATCCGCTACTTTCGTAGGGTTCTCATTATATTTTTGCTCTGTAGTCTTTTTTGTATTGTAAGTGTTCGTAGTGGTTTCAAAACCAATTTCATTTGGGTCAGTTATGTCAGTAAGTTCTGTTAGATTAATTTTTGATTTTGTTTGGTCTACTTTGTTTGATATTATAAATGTATTGTTTATATGGGGAATACATTTTATTGTAGGATCTCCTGTTAGATTTTCTGGACAAGAACAAATTTTAATTTTATGTGCTTTAACAATACAAATTGCCGTTAGACTACATCTCGTTAGGCATGGGTTAATACATGTGCCATTTAAGCAATGATAAACGTCACTGCAATCTGCATCATTGGTACAGTTGGACATCATGACAGTATTGATTTTTATTGCTGCGAATATAATTAGGGGTAGATAATAATAATTTCTCTTAATTTTTTTTTTTTGTTCAGCATTACGTCTAGAATTTATTCTTTTGACGGTGAAATATTAAGAAAAATTAAATGCAACTTAATCAAAATATGATTCATATACTAATATTTTTAAAGGTGTGCATTTGAGAAGCCAATGTGACTGAATTATTTTTTTTTTAAGTTAAATAAATTTAAATCCTTTAATCATTATTTTGTTAAAATGTACAAAAACATTATTGGCTTCTGAACGGCTATTGTGATATAATCGTTCAGTAGGAAATAAAAAATATTTAATATAATATTTCAATTAACCATATTATTATTTGTTTGTTTTTTTTTTTGTTTTTTCAAAGAACTTTATATTTAAATTTTGTATAAAAGGGTCGTTGTCAATAGTTGAAACAGTAATATTATTTCTTAGCAATTATGTAATTATGTGTTTTAATTAATATAGTATCTCTGTCTGTAAAGCTTCCTTATGCTCAAAATTTTGTGGATTTAATCGATTCTAGTTAACCATTTACTTATGTACAAAATGTATGTATTGTCTTTCACTTGAATGAAATGATTTTATTACACTCTAAATTCTCATATATGTACTGATGTATAAAAATATGTTTTGTTCTATTAAATTATCTTTTATTTTGTCTAAAATATTATACAAAACGATAAATAACCACAAAAATTTATGGTATGTAGAATTGGATGAAGAAAATTTTTTTTTTAACCCGATAGAGAAAAATTATAAAATGGGAATTTTTTTTTTCGCAAAATAATCTAATTTTTATCGCAGTGAATATAACATTGTTATCAATAGATTTTGTATTATAATATTTACATGATTAATTACTGAGATAATGTATTATTTTTATAGATTACAATTATTATAGTTAGTGATTAACTAATAATATCAATAAATATATATATATAGTTAAAAATTTATTATTTATTACATACATACAATACGCTTTATTTACAAAAATTAATATGAAAATGATATCCCTTTAAAATATAAAATAATGTTTCAAAATTAAAGGGAAAACATTTTCCTAAGTTTATATTTATATATATATAAGTAGAAGCGATTATTAATAAAAAAAAAATTGTGAATTATTATATAAGTATGTAAAACATTTGATTAAATTCAAATTAGAAGATAAAATCAGCAGATTTTCTTGAATAATTTTAGTGAGATAGTGAGCATGAGCGTGTGTGACTGTTTTATTATTGTTACTTATATATTGTTTTTTTTTTTAAGTTTTCAAATTTGCAGATTTTTTTTTTTTTTTATTTAATTTCTTTAATATTAAGCATTAAGCTTTCAAAACAAATTTTCCGTTTAAAAAAAAAAATATAGATTTATTATTATTTTTATTTTACGAATTTATAAAATTTGTAGAAATTTTATGCAATATTGTTTGAGTTTCAGTAAACATTATTAGGTTATAAGTTTTATTTTTTAACTTAACAAAGCAATTTGTGTAATAATTTTCAGAGTTTTAGCTTTAGTTTTTTTCTTTTATAAAATTATTGAAATATTTTTTTAGCGATATATATAGTAAAAGAGATTAAAGATAAAATTAAAAAGAAATTGTAACTAATCTAAGAATATTGTTAATTTAATATAAAAAAAAGGTAGAATTAAAATTGCCAGTAGGACACAGTTCGATAATTTATGTTCTCACATATTATGCCGTTTTAAATTAAAATATTATTTTTAAAGAGCAATTAATGGCAGTTCAACGGATACCTAAAATATTTTAATTAAATACAGACTGTTGATAACATAGTTCTTCTGACAACGAATCGATTAATATACCTATTTAAAATATAAGTTTCTCGATATTGTGATATTTTTACAAAGTAAAATATTCAGAAATTAGAACGAACGGACAGAAATTAGAATGAACTTATGAATGACTGGAAATAAATTATAAATTAAGTTCATACTTTGGTTTAACCTTGCTCAATAAAATTTAGTAATGTTTGTTTACAAATATTTAATTAAGAGCAATTCAGTAAAAAGTCGAATTTTTTTTTTCGCTTTTTATTCAAATTATTTTGAATCAAAAACATATAAAAATAGATCACGATAATTTTATAAATACATAAAAATTAAAAGAGAGTATTTTAATTATATAGTTATATTATTATATCAATTGAATATTTTCAAATTTAATTAATCGTTTCAATTTGGACAATGCCAACTTTTTATTTCCTTCGTTTCAGACAAATAATTTTTAAACATGTAGTTTTAAGTAAATTTTATATATTTTATTCGAAATAGTGTTCTACTTGAATAATGAAATATAAATTCAATTAAAAATTTGAATTTCTGAAAATTTATATTTTAGTATAAGAGAGTATTATAATTTTTTTTTTTTAATAGAAAAAAGAAAATAGTGCGTGCCAATTGTGTTTTGAAAAATTTGATCGAACATTACAATTCCTTTAATGTTTTCATACTACACAGATTAAAAAAATTTTCGATAAAAAAAAAAATTATATCAAGCAAGAATTTCCCAAGAAAAAAAATTATTTTTGAGAAGTATATTTTCTTATGAATACATATTTCGTATTTTAGATTCACTTTAATTAGACAAGAAATATTAATTTGAAAAACTTATAATGAAAGTTTTTGATAATAATGATTGTTTTCTTAAAAATTGAAATTGAAGAAATTTTATTACTTCAAACATTAAAATAATTCTTAATATCTGTAATCTTTTCAAAAACAGAAACCGTCTATTGAGAACTTTTTTATTATTTTGATTTGGGACATTCGTTTTTTTAAATAAGCAAATAATAAAAAAAAAAAGGACTTTAATGCAGACTTCAGGTCAGGTGAATGAAAACCAACTTACGGACGATCGGTCTAATTAATTCTAAAATTTTGAAATCAATTACCAAAAAAATATAATGAATTTCACCTTTATAAGACTTGTTCCTTTTGTTTTCATTAAAGTGCTTAAAATATTAACTTTGTGTTAAAAGAAAATATAATTTTAATGACATTTATATAGAAATATTTACTTTTTGATAGATTCATAATCAACCTATCAATTTACAAATAATTTTAATTTCAATTTTTTAATAGCAATTAAAATAAAATAGTTGATTTCATGTTCGGGATTTTATAAATTAAGTTCTAAGTGAATCTAAAATATTAGAATAATATAATATTAAAAACTCGCTTGACTAAAATTACTATTGTCAGCAGCTCTGTGTAGTATTACTGAGAAGTGTTTTTTTTACCTTTTTGACATCCATTTCTTGAATCTGCAATAAATCCTGGTGGGCAAAATTTACATATTGGCTTATGGTCTTCAACAACGCATGGTGAATTTTCTGCACAAACTGCGTTATCACATGGATTAACACATTGATAATTTCGACATGCCAAATCTGTCGGACAACCCTGATCTCGTAAACATATTGATACGGATGGTGAACAATCTTTTAAGCATAGACATATTGGTTTATGATTTTGTACTTGACATGTTTTATTTTGAGGACAAATAGGTTGTCTACCAATTTGTAATATACAAGGGTTTCTACATTTGCCTTCTAAGCAGCCCATATTGGAAGCGCAATCATTGTCATTTAAACATTCACGTTTTTCTGGCGCACATGTCAATTCACCATACTCGTTAACGACAAAACCGGATTTGCATACACAAACTGGTCTATGCTTTCGGGTTTCACATTTTTTATTTCCATCACATTGATATCCAGATGGTGATTTACATGGATCAACACATTGACCATATCGATCGCATTTTAGTGTTTCCGGGCAATCCATATCAGTGGAACATAATCGTTGGTCAAGTGGTTGTACTGTTGTTACACTGTTATCACAATTAGGATCTGGCTTACATTCTCTGTAGGGTTGCCCAACATAACAGTTAGGACATGAACATCTTGGTCTATGTAATATAGTTTGACAAAATGCATTTTTACCACATGTATCTCGTATTTGACATGGATCAATGCATTGTCCTTGAATACAAGCCTTCTCAATTGGACACTCTGAATCCGAGTTGCATTCTTTATCGTCTGAATTTGAAAATTTTCAGCATAATATTGGTATTTTTATTTATTTTTTTTTTTTTTTTATAGAGTAGATGATATTTCGATCATTTTTTAGTTGAACCGAAGTAAAAAAAAATTGTTCCATTTTTCAAAGATTAAGTGAATAATAAACAAATTCTAGGTTCTCATTTTAAGTTTGTGTAAAATATTTAAACCAGAAATCATGATAAAAGATAATGAAAAATTACAAGATTTCGGAAAAGTTTTTATTTCTTGAGTATTCAAAAGAAAGAACCTCACATTATTATATTGACTGTTTCAAAGTGTGTTGTTTTATAAAAGGCTTGTAACTAAAAAAAACAGTTCGATATCATATTAAAGATTATTTTCTGACTTAAACATGACGAATATAATTTTCATTCTCCTGTTTTACAAAATATTCTAGTTATTTCCGGTGTAAGGTATTTCGTCGAATGGTAAACATTATTAACATTTATAAGGAATCTCTTTCTTTTTCTTTAAATTTCAAAATTTCATTATAGAGAACCTATAATTTGTAAATGAATCAAATTTTTTTTTGAATTTGCGTGATAAGTGTGCATTTTAATTACAAAAATTTGACTTCAAAGTTTTTGTTTTGTATATAATTTTAAAATTATTTCTTTTATCATTGACAGATATATTGTAAGGTGAATAAGTTTTCGATATTAAAAATCAAAAATAATTCTGAGAAACGTGTATTTACATAATCAACAGAAAAGTTATATAAAAAAAGATAAGTAAAAAAAAAAATTATAATATAGAGAACTGTGAAGGGAAATTTATGTTTTGATGATTTCATTTTATATTATATGAAAATTCATTATAAAAAAAGTACATTTTTTTTTTTTTTTTACAATTCAATTAAAAAAATATTTCTTATAACGAAATTTTAATCCCACACATGCGCTCTGCCCTCTATTAAGAGATTTGGGTCTATACTCAAAATAGAGAGTAATATTTATTCATAATTTTGAAGTGAAAAATAGGTAGGTATTGAAAATGAAAATTAATTAAAACAAAAAGAAATATATATAATATTTAAAAAATACAAAAACTGGATGCTTTATTTTATTATAAAGTAAAAATGAAAATCACCATTAAGCCTCTTTAAGTTTAGCCCAATTAAAATAATTTTTTTTGTCACTTTTCATTGCTAACTACACTAATAAAATACGAATAGTTAAAGTTCAATTTATATGAGAAAAAAGAAATACCATTAAGTGAATTGATAGAATTTGTAAACCAAACTATCAGAAAGATAGTTAATTTTTTTATAAAATGTATTATTTGTGAACAGTCTTAGACCAGGAAATTTGAGAAAATATTTTCCAATAAAAAAGTTAAAGGTATTATTTTATTAATTTTGATAAAGAAAACATTAAATGGTGGTAAAAATGAGAAATGGTTTGTAATAAAATAAGAATAAAAATTATCATTATTTGTAATGGCATTTGGATCTAATCTGGCTTCACACTAAGTTAAAATTTATACCCATTATTTTCAGTATCTATTAGTTCAATGAAAGTACACGTTTAATTTCACCTTTTTTTTCAACTAAACAATTTTTTAAGTTTTATATTTGTCTCATTTAGGGAAATCTTGATACAACTTTCTTGTCATTAAAAAATTTATTGAAGTTAAATTACAAAAAAATATGGCAGCAATGCCATTTGACAAAAAAAAAATGTATCAAAGTTCCCTCTTAATAAGCAAAAATATAAAAATTATTAAAATTGAACAAATCTTAAACAAAAAAATACGAAATACAACAAGTAATTTATGCTGGTAAAGACTAATATAAAAGTATATATATTTTTTAAATATTTAACAGATATGTCCGTGTTGTAGAAAAGTGACAATTGAATTACTTGAATAATGAAAATAAAAATTAAACTACTTACATTCTAGAAAAACGAAAGATTCTATATAAATTCGATACAATTAAGAAATGGAATAACTTCAACTCACTTGAGTGTGCGCTTTTATTAATTGAAAGTGCTTTAAACTTTTTTTTTTTTTTAATATTTAACTTTTTAAAAATATTTACAAAAAATTGTTTAAACTACATACGTACAAAAGATAACAAAAAAAAACAGTCATAATATATTGGGCTCATACCACATTTAGTTCTTCCTAATACCCAAAGAATAAATAAAATTTAAATAACATTTTTGTAATTAACTATTTGACCTTTTTATGAAAAAATAAATGAATTGAAGAGCTTCTTGCAAAAAAAAAAAAAAAAAAAAAGGAACATAAAATATTATAAATTTGAAACTTTTTAGTATAATTTGTGATCAAGCTACATTTTAAGGCCCTATAACCTGAAATCTAAATAAATATGAATACAAGACTATATACAAGTTGACTTTAATTTTATAAAAAAAAAACATATGTATATAAAAATTTAAAATAGTAATTATAATTCAAATTTCTTTTCACAGATAATTTGTAAGAGCAAATTAAAGTTTCGATAAAAAGAATCTATCGAATTTTTATGAGAATCAAAATATATTTCGAGTAAACCGTGGCCTTTTTTTTTTTTACTTAGCATTTTGGATAATAATTTATGTACGTGAAACTGTGAAATTTTATTTTTAGACTGTTTTGTAGAAAATGAATAAAACGAAGTTACGATTATAAATATTTGGTTCTTAAAGTTTTGGTAAGTTTTTATAAAAAAAAAAGAAATTAAAATTTGTATTTTATACCAAGTTCTAGATTTTAGATTTATTTAAGATTAACAATTAGGTTTTTATAACGAGCAAACAAATAGTAAACACACACACACAACTTAATATAATTTAAATAAAAAATCAAAATTTATCTACACGTAAATGTCTGCAAGAAATGTTCTTTTATAATTTTATAAATTAATAAATAAATAAATAAAAATAAATAAATAAAAATAAATAAATGAAAATAAATAAATAAAAATAAATAATAATAAAATAAATTAAATAAATAAAAATAAATAATAATAAAATAAATTAAATAAATAAATAATAAAAACATTTATAATTAACTATTTTAAAATACCTATACATTTTTATAATATTTTTGATATTATTATGTACTTGAATAAATTAGAGAATACATTTTTTTTTTTATATAAAATATTTTTAATGAAATGAGTATTTCCCGTCCACAGTTCCCAATCTGACACACCTTTCTCTCAAAATTATTTTTTTTTTGTTTGTCATCAATTTAGAAAATTGATGTTTATTATTAAAATATAATAAAAAATATATATTTTAAAAATTCTTAAATATTTCAATTTATCAAAAACAACATAGAAGATCTTAAAATTATATACAGAAAAATAGAACAAAAAGTGAAAAATCTCACAAATTTATTAAAAAATTAAATTAACTAATTTAGAAAATTCAATCGCTGTCACAAGCGAAGGATAGTTCAGGATAAGGGATCATGTGGATTTTTTGTTAAATTTTTACCATTTTAGATGTAGGTGTATAACAAATGTATTTGAAATAAAAAAAAATTTCTCGTTCAAATCTTGACAGCAGTTTTCATAAAAAATACTTGGATAATGTTTAAATAATAATTTGAAATTATTTACTATTGCAATCAATTATTTTTCTTTTTGATTTTGCCAAATAATTAGCCGATATTTTAAATTTTTTTTATTAATCTGACGTATTAATTATTAAACTGGCGTATTATTCTGTTCGTATAATTAGAAAGTATATTAAATATACTTAAGATATTTAACTATGTAGTTATAAACATTATAATATAACTCACGCATTAATTTTATTATTTTTATTTTAATGATTTTAAAATGATATCCATAATGTATTTAATGAAGTTTTTTTTTTATTTTTTCATATTTTCAAAATGGAATTACCTACTATTTTTTTTGGGAAAATGATTCTAGTGAATGAATGGATGGGATACAACTTGAATAATATGAATGAATGGAATTTTAACAGGTGATAATGATATATAATCTGTTATCAAGGAAAAAGGCACAGATTGGGAAACGGCGATACATTTTTTTTTAAAGCAATAACAGCGATGATTGAAATTTTTGCATGTTTTTACCGAAAGAAACTAATAAATCAATAATTGTGGTAATGAATTAAAAAAAAAAAAAATTCTAAAAGCGAAAAAAAAAAAAAAATTAATAAATAAATATTTATGTATTTATATTTATGTCTTATGATTTGCACTTTAAGATTCATCTTTAGATTCATTTAATTATATAATTTAATCTCTTATTCGTAGTTTTTCTATGCTAGCCATTATATATTTTATTATTTTTGTTTAACGTAATTATGTGTTTTTTTGTGTAATTTAACGATACTAAATTGTGTAATTTTTATAAATTTTATTTTCAAATGTCATACATTTTATTTGTAGAAATTAACTGCTGTATTATTTATTATTAAATATATTATGTATAATTTTACTGTGAATAAGTTTTTTTTAACATACTAATATTTTTGATCAAAAATATTTGCTTTCCTTTTGAGAATTGAGTGAAAATTTTAAAAATATATTTTGTTATTTAATAGTTATTTTTTAGTTTTCTGTTTGCATAGCTTATTTTCAATGAACTTTAAAACTGAATATTTCAATAAGTATGATTTCAATGTAAGTTCGAGAAGAGGTCTATATGTATGCAAGAATTCTTGTATTACCTAGTATGTAGCAGTAGATTTGGAAAAATAAACACAATAGATAATTATGTTATAGAAACAAAAATAGGATTCTATATTTGAATAATTTAAATGTAACTTAATTGGATAAGAAATAATTAATTTAATTTTTGAACAGAAATTACTATTAGTCAATGATTATCAAATTTTATGTTAATATTAAACAAAATAAAATAGAATAAAGTTTTCATCAATTTTGGGCTTAGGTAAAAGCAAATATTTTTGAATTTTAGTTTTTATTACTTTTTTTTAGAATTTTTTTTTTTTTTGTGTTTTATTATTTAAAAATATAAAACAAAAACTAATGTTAACCAAAATTTAAAAATATAATAAAAACATATTAAATTAATTCAAATTAAATTAAATTGTTAAAAAAAATCTTTTCATAAGAACTACTCTAGTTCAAAAATTCACTTTAATTATTAAAAAAATTATTATTTAGTGATTTTTGTTACATACAAATATTAATCAAAATATTTATAAATTATTTTTATTAGAATATAAATAAAAAAAAAAATAAATTTAATTATTATTTAAAAAAAAAAAATCTTTATATATACCCGGAATTATTAAAGTGCATTTACGGTACCATTATTGGTACCATTCCATAAATGAATATAATTATAGTTTCCAAGTTAAAAAAAATATTTTGTTGAAATGATCTCATAACATTTTAATAAATTAAACAAAAAAAAAAATTAAGACTTACCTTTGTGTTTACACACCCAGTCAAAACCTTGTCGAACACAATTACCATTAGTACAACCAGTTGAACGACAGTCATCGTTTGAACGGAAAGCAGTACCTAACATAAAAAAAAATTTAAGTTTGTAATATACTTTATATAAAAGTGTACTTCTTAAATATAGCTTAATTTTTTTTTATAATAAAATTATTATAAATATTTTTTTTGTTGTATTGAAGTCTCAGCCTTAAGTGAGCTTTAATGAAATTGTGAATATAATATAGTGAATTGTTTTGATATAAAAAGTTATTCCAATTTTCTTTTGGATTTTGAGCTTTACTTATTGTATTTATGCGCTCGAAATATTTAAAAAGCATTCAATTCAAGAATTTTTACCTGGAAGAAAAATATTTTGACTATTGATAAATTTAATAAAATGTGTACAAATTTAAGAAATAAAATATTTTTTCAATAATAAGTTTCAAATGACCGCGGCGGATATATCAGCGTTTATATAGTGAACACGAACTTTTTGTTATTTATAAAGTTTCTGCCACTTTTTGAATCATAAAGATTTAAAGATTACTTAAAAATTTTAACAGTTCTTACATTCGTTGTATGGATCTCCATTGGGATATGTGTCGGGGCAATAGCATTCAGGCTCGTTATGATTCAGAACTCTACATTGAGCATTTGAACCACACACTTGTTGTTTGCATATATTTGTGTGCTCTTCTATTGCTATACATTCTTTATTAGCATCACCATAAAAGCCATCCATACATGTGCATTCGAATCCACCTCCGGTAACATCAATGCATTTCGAGTTAAGCCCACATGGATTATTTGAACATCCAGAGATCTTCAATGATTGGCATTCTTGTTTCGGATTACCGAAGAAATTAGGTGGGCAAGAGCACTGAGGTTTTCGATTTACAACTCGACATTGGGCATTAATACCACATGAGCCATATTCCAAACACGGATTTCGACACGAACCCTGGTCACATCTTTTTGACAAATCACAATCATTGTCAGTTAAGCATTCGAACTGTAAACATTCCTTTGACGGTTCGCCCTGGAACCCGTCGGGACAGAAACATAGTGCCCGGTGATCAGAAACACTGCAAAGCGCATTTTTACCACAAGCATTTTCCCGTAAACAAGGATCTAAACATTGTCCATTAATACAAGATTGTTCTTTTGCGCAATCTGAATTGGCGCGGCACCCAGACACGCAACCGCCTCGCTCACACATCTGTCCCAAAGGACAAGTACCGGTTTTACAATTCTGGCGACATTTTCCACGGGCACAAATTTGACCACAATCGCATTGATCGTTTCTGCTGCACGATTTAGCACATAGTACTCCAGATTCATCGCAATTGCAATAAGAGTTACATCTTTCAGGAGTTTTGTAGCATCCGGAGATTCCATCACCTAAAAATCCATTAGGGCAGCTACATTGAACTCCGTGGTTAATAACAGTACATTCCGCACATGATCCGCACTGTGCTGAAGTTTCACATGGATTTTTACATTTTTTATTCATACAAGCTTGATTTGATGGACAAGTAAGATCACTCCGACATCCGACTTGACAAACACGATTTTCACAAATTTGACCTTGAGGACAGGACGTATCAGTATTGCACACTGAACGACATATTCCGCGCATGCACCGTTCATCATTTAAACAATTTTGATCATTACGACATTTAGTTTGGCATACATTTCCGTAACACGAGTGATTTGGCGGGCAATCTGAATGTGCAGAACAAATTTGTGCTTTTGTTTTGCAAACAATATCTGCATTTCCTTGTAAACCATCAGGACAAGAACATTGCTTTTTATGATTAAAAACGGAGCAAATAGCATTTGTACCGCATGCGGTTGGAGCTGCGCAGGGTTGTGTGCATTTTTGATTAATACATTGGAGTTCATCTGGACAATTTTGATCCGATCGACACCCAGGAATGCATGATAGATTTGAACATACTTCGTTGTTGCGGCAATCGTCGTCTTGTCGGCAGATTGGCTTGCAAGCACCATTGTCACAACGTTCGCTTGATAAGCATCCTGAATGACTTGCACAAAGTGGTCTACACTGCGAGTCAATGCATGCTAAATTATCAGGGCAATTGCGATTTTCACTACATGGCAATGATGGTGTTCGCACGCATCCTACTTTCGCGGTAGGATTTGGCACCATACCAGTATCACATGAGCATGAAGCTCGATGATTAGATACGGAGCAAAGAGCGTAAGGTCCACAGATTTGTTCATTGCACGGATTCACACATTTATTACTTCGACAAGATTCTGTTGCACTACAATCAGCATCATTATGACATCCAAAAATACATTTATTATTCAGACAAATGTGACCCAAAAAGCAGTCATTATCTACTCGACACGTAACTACAGTTAAATAAAAAACAATTTATAATGTGTAAGAAAAACTTTGGAGTTTTATTGCACTCAAGGAGCATTTTTTCCCTTTAATTGTTTAACTACTCTGAAATTAGAATTTTTAATCCGTACACGTAGGACATCGCATACATCACAAGTAGCAATAAATGTATATATGACAACGCAAACATTAAGGATAAAAATTAAATTCGCAAAATAATTTCATTATGATGACTAAATAAAATAAAATAAGTAAAAATAACTTGAAAATTAAATAACTTGGAAAGCTATTGTGCAATTACAACTGTATGTAGTTAAAATGCGCCTTGTTGCTTTGCTCGATGAAAAACATTTTTTATATGTACTTACGCATACAATTACCACGAAGACATTTTTCATTTAACGCACAATCTTGATCATTTAAACATCTCGGCATACACATTTGGTCTCTACAAGAATACCCGTCAGCACATTCGAAATCAACTGCACAGGTACTTGGTACTAAAATTATGTGTTTTTACATAAATACAAACGTGAATGCAAATATCAAGAAAGTAAAATATTGTAATTTTTAATTGAAATAAATAAATGACTCTTACTTCTAACACACTCTATTTCTGGATTTCCCGTAAATCCTTCTGGACATATACATTGTTTTGAATGCTCACCCGTTAAACATTGGGCATTCATGCCACAAGCTTGTGGTTGTACGCAAGGGTTTATACATTGACCACTAAGGCATACTTCGAAAGCATTACATTCTGTATCCATTACACAAGCAGCTACAAAAGCAATATATTTTTTTTTTCTAACTATTCAAATTTTATATAAATTTATTTAATATTCTAATAAAATATAATCCATTCATGTTTTTCATTTTAGTCGACAAGTCTTAATTTAAAATTTCGGTGTCATTAAAAATTTATTTTATGCAATAATATTTCAACCAGATTTATGTATTAAGGAAAATCTTTTCATTATTCTATTGTTAATATCAGTTTTTGTTTATTATAAATTATAATATCTGCATTTAAAAATTTAATTAGGATTCGAACAAACTCGAAACTCGATATTATTTTTCCGATAAAACTTGTATTAATCTATTTCAAATCCAATGAAATTAATGACACTTACCTTCACTTCACATAAATTAGTTGATCGACATTTTAATTTATTATAATTATGGTGGCAAATAATTTAATTCAAAAAAAATGTTGTAAAAATATATCTCGTTTTTAGCATGGTTTTAACAACCAAACATAAATTAATTTGAAATTTGTTTTAGAGGTAGATAAATCTATTTGTTGGATTGAGTTCCATAAAACAAAAATTCATAATTATTACATAATGTATGTTTATATTAAATGTTAAATATATTTTTTTTCCTATTAAATTTATATCTATGTAAAAAAAATTTAACGCTGGGCAAATATTTCATTCAGCTTTATACTCTCAAATAAAGATATAAAAATTCTCATTCCAAGTTTAACTGCTCGGTTTATTCTTGAATTTTTGTTTACAACACTGTTAAATGATAAATATGATATTTATGATTTTTTATAATATTTTCGTATATTTTTGAAAAACATGAATGTATTTATGTAAATATGAAATATTTTAATACTATGGCAAAAAAAAAAAAAATTTATATAAAATATTTTATTATCTACTTATATTTTAGATTAACTTTTTTTTCGCCATGTTCTGTCATATTAAAATATTATAAATTTTATATTATTATAAAAACCATAATTAAAAGTATTATGTTTTTAAATTTTGTTCCATTACCTTTGGAATACTACTCAATGAGTACATTAATATTTTTAGAATCTCTAGTATATTTTTTGTTCACTTGAGATGTTAGATATTATTACTTAAATGAGTTTAAGACACTAGCAAAAATTTTTTACTTAGAATTTTTCTCAATCTAGCGACTCGGTTATAAGTAAATAATTTATTATTAGGTTATTTGAATATTGAACAATTTGACAACACTTATTATTAGTTAAAAATGAAAAATTAATTAATTTTATGTATGTTCTTGTGTTGTTTGAAGTTTTAATTGTTCAAATTGTTTTTTTTTTTTTTCTTTTAATTTTGAATAGTGTGTAATAATTTCACTATTTTGTATGTTTTGATTTTAATATATTGTACCTATCATGTCTGAATGAAATATAATTTTTCTAATAAACAGAAAGTAGATTAACCTTGTGTTTAAAATTGCGTAAGTCATTGCATATACTTTGAGAAATTTATAGATTTAAAAAAATTCTGCTTTGAAATATTTCCTCTATTTTTGTAGTATTCGTGGGACATAGAATTTGAAATAATCGGAAGTGAAAATTTTAATATAAACTTACGTTTACAAATATTTTCGGAGCAATAAGTATTTAAGGGACAATCTGCAGCAATTTGACACGGTGTTGGAAGTGGGTGGCAACCCCTCATAAGATTGTTAGGATCACCATCATATCCATTTCTACAATGACAACTGCCTACATGATTTTGCGCGACACATTCAGAATTGGGTCCGCATTTTAAGTTTTCACAAACTGATGTACATTTTGGGGTACTGCGAACTTTTGTACACATGGCGGTCTCCGGACAATCTTGATTATGTTCACATTCTGCTGCTGGGCGACAACCCTCATTATAGGGGTCGCCTACTAATCCTTTAGGACATGTGCACTTGAATGTTCCTCTGGAATGTCTACACATTGCTCCTGGGCCACATGGCGCATCTTTGCAAAAGTCTATTAGTTCACATCTAATGTTTGGATCGCCAGTATATCCGGGCTGACAGTAGCAAACACGTTTGTGATTCTCAGTTGAGCACATTGCGTTCTCTCCACATTGGATCCCTATCAAGCAGGGCATTTTACAAATATGATCATCACATTTTTTATCCAAAGTACAATCGTCATCCTTAAGACATTCCACCTTACGACAACCTGTTTTTGGATCACCGAAAAAGCCGTCTTTACATTCACAATCGGCATTATGTGTTCTTGCACTACATTCAGCATTTCGTCCACACAAGTTTCTACCATTACATGTATCTTGGCATGATGCCCTGCCAAACGAATCCTGTACGCAATTTTCGGTATCATCACAATCAGAATCTATTTGACAGCGTACTTCTTGAATACAAATATTATTGGAACAAAATTGAAATTCGGGGCATGTAGTATTAGATTTACAAGTTGGCTGGCAAACGCCTTGAATGCAAAGCTGGTCTGTAATGCATTCTCGGTTACTAGTACATAATGACGCACAAAGCCCGTTTTTACAAATAGTGCCAAAAACACATTGAGTGTCTGTGCTGCAGTATTGCAAAGCAGTGCACCCAAGTCTCGGATCACCAGTAGAACCTGCTTGACAATTGCAGATGGCAATATGGTTTTGAGCTGCACATGTAGCTTGACTTCCGCAAGCATTTGGCAATGAACATGGATCTAGGCATTTAGAATCAAAGCATGCTTTCTCACTATTGCAGTCATTGTTGTCGGTGCATTCAATTTCTGTGCACTCAATTGCGGGATCTCCTTTTGAATTTGAGGGACAGGAGCATTCAGCTTTATGAGATTTAGCTATACAATTCGCGTTCCGTCCGCAGGAAGACAGCTTTTCACACGCATTTTTGCATCTTGAACTTTCGCAGAATGCTGTTACAGGGCAATCAGAATCAACTAAACATTCATTTGGGTCTCGACAACCCACCACAGAAGTTGGTTCTCCAATAAGACCTTCTGGACAAGAGCAAGTGTAACTTCCTGGTAAATTTTGACAAATAGCTGATTGGTGACAAGGGTGAATCAAACATTCATCGATGTCTTCACAAACTCCATCAAATATATGATAACCTTGGTGGCAAGCACAAACTGCTCTGTGCTCTGCAACTTCACATGTACCTTTCCCACAATTAACTAAAGCACATGGATTAATGCATCGGTTACTTTGTAAGTCGCAATGCTTATCTGGAGAACATTCATCACTTGTTATACATTCAACTTTAAAGCAACCAACAGACTTGTCAGTTGGATCGCCCAAGTGGCCAGATAAGCAGTGACAAATAGCCTGATGGTTAGAGGCTTGACAATAGGCATTCAAACCGCAAGCACTTTGCAGACAAGGATCTGAACATTTTCCGTTTGAACATATAAGGTTATCATCACATTCTAAGTTTTTGTGGCATTCATTTGGAGTTTCACAACCTTTGAAACCATCACCAACCGTATTTTGAGGGCACACACATTTAAAAGTGCCAGGAGTATTTTCACAACGAGCACTTGGGTGACATGGATTCTCACTACATTCATCTATATCAGAACAACCGAATGGTGTTCCTATGAATCCAGTTGTACATTTACATTTGCTACCCAGACAAAGCTCAGTTGCAGGGCAGTCCGAATCAGTTTCGCACCCTGGTTCACATGTTCCATCGTTATTACAAATTTCGCCAGGCAAGCAATTATTATTAGTATAACAGACTTTTGAACATATGTTGTTGTAACATCGTTCTCCTACAGCACAATTTGAAGTTTTTTGACATGGGAAATTACACAAACTTCCTATGCACATATGTTTTTCAGGGCACTGGCTAGATTCCATACAAGTAGAAGGTACCCGAACACATCCTAGATCAGGTGTAGGATTGCCTTCAAATCCTGCAGGACAGGAACAGGTTATTTGCTGATTTTTTTGAAAACATAATGCATTTGGGCCGCAAGCACCATTAATTTTACAAGGATCTTGACATTTTGAATTAATACAGGAATCTTCGTTTCCACAATCTTTATTGCTTCTACAACCAATTAAACAGACACCACTTAAGCAAGCAAAACCACTTTGACATTGACTGTGATCCACACAAGGAACTTCGCACACATTGTTAATACACTTTTCATCTGAGTTGCAGTCAAATTTGTTGCGGCATGCAACTTTGCATTGGCCATTTTGACATACTTCACCTCCGCAATCATAATCATTAATACATTTTCCAATCGAACGTATGCATCCATCTTTTGCATCTTTATTTATTGGCGAATATCTCGCTGGACATGAACAGACTGGTTTGCGATTTACTATTTGACAAATGGCATTATTCCCACATGCGTTTTCGCAAGAATCTATACATAAACCGTTTTGACATAAGGCGTTTGACGGGCAATCAGAATTTCCGTTTATACACTGACCTTTCGGATGACACCCGCTTTTAATAGGATCTCCTAAATAACTGTTTGGACACCTGCAAATTGGGCCTTTCTGGGAAACTTCACATATAGCAGAAGGATGACACTTTCCTGGAGTACACCCACCAATGGGTACACATTCCACCTCAGGAATAGGGTTAGCTTTGAAATTTGGAGGACACTGACATATTGCTCTATGATCTTCTGCAACACAAATAGAATTTGTTCCGCAAGATTCTGCATCACATACGTCATAGCATGAATGTGAAAGTCGATTACATAGTTGATGGATTGGACAGTCAGTATTATAAACGCACGGTACAGATTTGCACCCATTAAATGGATCGTATGGATCTCCGGCAAACGGTCCTGGTGGACACTGACATTGTGAAATATGATTGTTTGTAATACAAACAGCTTGTGGACCACATTTTACAGCTTCACAGGCCGGTCTACACATCAAACTATTCGAGGGACCGTATTTGATGCAAGACTCTGATTCCATACATTCTGCATTGTTTCTGCACTGATTTTTTTGTATTGGTTGGCAGCCGCTTCTATCATTAGGATTCCCAATGAAGCCTGGTAGGCATTCACAGTTTCCAATATGGTTTAATGCTACACAAACAGAGTTTGAAGGGCAAGTAAACTCAGAACATACTGAAGTACATTTTAAAACGCCTAAAATATCAGATCGACAAGCTGCATTCCTCTGACAATCTTTGTCATTTCTACAATCTGGAATTGAGGGTTTTTCACAGCTGGAGAGTACAGGATTCCAAACAAATGAGCTTTCACATTGACAAATTGGGTGACCATTGTTATCGATTTGACAAATTTCATTTTTTCCACAAACAACTGAGGTGCATAAACTTACACAATTTTTAACACCATGTTCTCCTGTTAAACAGACAAGTCCGGATTTACATTGGGAGTTTTTTTCACATTCATTCTTAGGCTCTGATGGGTTAGCTCTTTCTTGAGGTTGGCATCCTATTTGCAAGTTTGTTGGATTTCCAGTATGTCCTTCACCACAGATACATGTTGATCTATGCTCGCTTGAAATGCACAGAGCATTTGGACCACACTGAATTTTACTACAGGCGTCAACACATTGGCGTAACCCACGACTAATAGGGAAACAAATTTGGGAGCTTGGACAATCTGCATCATTGTTACATTGGCCATCTACAATACAGCCTGCAGACTTATTTTTTGGATTTTCTTTATATCCCGGTGGACATATACATTTTCCTGCATCACAAACTGCTCCTGAACTACACTTTATTTTTGAACATAAATCTCTACATCTACTTTTCTCGCAAGAGTATCCTACAGGACATTGAATTTGAGACGAACACCTGCAGTTACGTGGATCTTCACAATAACTTATTTCTATTGGTAAGCAATTGATGAAAGGGTTGCCGGCGAACCCAGCTTTACAACGGCAATCAAATGATCCCAATGTATTAATACAAGCTGCCTCATTTCCACAAGGCTTACTAGAACATTCATTTATATCAAAACACTCAATGTAAGAATTACCGGAGAATCCTGGTTTACATAAGCAAGAAATTCCATTTTGATCTGCGTAGCAATCGGCATTTACCCCACAACTTTGAGCGTCACATGAAATTTTACTTGGGACTTCGCAACCTTCATAGGGATTTCCCACAGTTCCAGGATTACATTCACATGAATTCCCTACAGAATCATACCTACAATGCGAATTTTTTCCGCAAATGGGTAAACACAGAGGAGTTTCGTTTGGTGGACGACATAATTGGTCAGGATTTCCGACAAAATTAGATAAGCATACACATGTTCCTGTATTTGTATCACAAGTTGCTCCAATACCGCAGACCACTCCGTTGCATCTTTCTTTACATCGGCCTCCAATACATATTTGTGGTTCGGTACAAGGTCTGTTAGTTGAACATTGATCAGTAAAACAAGTTCCACCAGGAAATGGATTGCCTATAAAACCTTGAGGACATTTACAGGTCGGTCCGTCCGCAGTGACTATACAAAGGGCTCCTTCCCCACAAAGTACATTTTGGCATTGCGAAACACATTCACCTTCTGAGTTTTCGATAAAACCTACACGACATCTACACCATCCAGCATGATTTTCGGGCTCACAATATGCGTTTGATCCACATAATAAGCTTGTGCAGGGACTAATACAAGAACCTTGAACGCAAGCCAGATTTGACCCGCAATCCTCATTATTTTGGCATTTGCTTTTAATTGATCCATCTTCTAGTATGCAACCTCCCTTATACGCATCACCAGTCATACCCTTAGGACAAGAGCATTGGTAACCTCCTTTTTGATTAATGCAATAAGCCCCATATGCACAAGGTGAATTTGAACATTCATCGATGTCTACACAACCTAACAAAGGATCTCCTTTGAATCCCACTTCACACATACACTGAGGGGGATCGGTTGGAGTACACTTGGCATTAATTCCGCATGCAAATCCTTCACATGGACTTTTGCATTTATTTCCATCAGTTGGATCTAAATAAAAGGGTGGAGGACATACACATTCACCAGGTTGTACACATTTTTCATTGATACTGCATTCAGTGTCACCAGAGCATCGCCTTGGAGCTTGGATGCAACGTCCTTGGAAAGGATCTCCAGAAAATCCGTATGGACATACACAATCATATGCACCATTATTATTGACGCATTCCGCGCCGTGTCCACAAACTGATTTCGATTCTAAACATTCATTGACATCTTCACATGAACCATCAGCTAAAAGGTTGTATCCAATTGGACAGGCACAATAACTTACACCTCCCGTTATTTTAATACATTCAGCACCTTTGCCACATTTTTCATTACCCGAACATCCCGACAATACGCAATTATTTCCCACTAACTTATATGGAGCTTGACACTTACATTGAGGTTTGTTACATTCCTCACATAAGGTGTAAGGGTTCCCATTAAAACCTGGAGGGCACTGACACTCATAGCTACCAGGTAAATTTTTGCATATTGCATTTAAACCACATGTTTGTTTTCCGATCCTATTAGACGAGCATTCATCAACGTCTCGGCATTTACCAGTTTCATGATCTCGTTCATACCCTTGTCTACATATACAAACTCCATTACCAGAAAAGCTTTCCGTGACACAACTTTCTCCAGCGGGACATACGTTTTTTGCATTACAACCGATTTCTAGGTTTGATTTTCCACAACCATCGTGATATGGATCGCCAGCAGCTCCTGATGGACATTGGCACATGTAACCACCTGGAGTATTTGAACAAATTGCGTTTGAAGGACAAGGATTTCCCGCACATTCATCAATGTCATTGCAACCACCTAAAGTATCTGCATTTCCAGTATATCCTTCAGAACATAAGCACTGAGCTTGACCATTTACTAACATGCATTGCGTATTCGGTCCACAAGACAACGATTCACATGGATGTCTACACTGATTACCTACGTTCGGATCAGGGCATAAACAACGACGTTGATCATCGCAAACTGCATTTCCAGGGCAATCGTTATCATTTTTGCATGTTATTATAGGTAAGCATTTTACTGTTGGGTCTGGATCGGGGAGAAAATTTTCTGGACATTTACACGTATAGCCACCATGTGAATTTGTACAAATGGCTCCCTCTCCACATTTATTTCCTCGTGTGCATTCATCTATATCAGAACATTGAATATTTGCATCGCCTGTAAATCCTGAGGGACATGAACAAGAAAAGCCACCAGGAGAATTCAAGCAGGTTGCATTAATGCCACATCTTCCGAATGGTCCATGAACCGTATCACATTCATTTATATCAACACAACCAGCAGCAATATCGCTTGGATTATAAGTCCATCCTTCTTCACAAATGCAGTACGCTTCAATACCGTCTGGCTTACAGTAAGCATGTGCACCACAAGTAACATCCTCGCACGGTTGCTTACACTGAATTCTGGGAGGAGTGCCTATAAAACCGGCTTCACAATCACATCTAAATGACCCTGGAGTATTAACGCAGACAGTGTGAGCTCCACAAGCATCAGTGTGTGTTCGACATTCATCTATATCAACACAGTTTGAACCAATAGGTTCAAAACCATCTTGACAGAAACATTGATTCTCAATACATTCAGCATTATTTGCACAGTCAAAATTACTTTGACATAAAATATTTACATCGACCTGCTCACATGCAACTTTGGGATCTGGCCGCCCATCATATCCTTGTGGACATTTACATGTATACCCAGGTTGAGCATTTTCACATACTGCATGATTACCACAAGGTTTATCCATAACCACACATTCATCTAGGTCAGTACATCCTCGAAACGGATCTCCGGTATATTCAGGTTTACACGAACAAAGAAAATGTCCAACAGTATCTGTACAAATAGCATTTGCTCCACAAGGATTATCTTCACATTCGTTGATGTCTGAGCCCGGTATAAATTTAATGTTTGTTGTGTTGGAGGAATTTAAGTATCGTAAGGGAAAAATTTTTGTAAATATTAAAATTAGTAAAAAAATATTAATAATGTAATTAATATAATATAATGAGAATTCGTTTGATAATAAATAATATGAATTTAAACGATTCTAGTTTAGTATTAAGCTTAAAGCATGAGCTGAATTTGTTAAGAGATTACGTGATTATTGAAATTTAAAATCTAAAAACAGACGTTTCAATTAAAAATTCTACATAAGAACTCATGGTTTTTAAATAAAAATTTTATATTACATTTTAGTACATTTAAATGTTACTATATTTTTAATATTTAAAAACAAGTAAAATTTTTATTAATTTAATCGGCGGTTAACTAATTAATAAATTTTTTTTTATAATAAAGATTTTGTCATTAATTATTTTGTACTCGAATATTTTTTATTTAAGGTTTTTGTATTTAAGATTTTTTTTAAAACTAAAGATTTTGTAAAAAAGATTTTGTCGATCGTGACACAACCATTTTTTGTGCATAAAAAAAAGTATGAAAATTTTAGCAAAAAAATTACTTCACAAATCTCTTAACAAATTTAAATGTTATTGGTGGAAAAAATTAAAAAATTAACAAAATTACTTTTGCAATATAAATCACCCTGTCCTATAAATCCGTTTGGACAAAGGCATTTAAATGAGCCTGGTAAATTAATACATTTTGCATTTAAACCACAAGCATTTTTGTTATTGCATTCATTTATATCAATGCATCCTTTCTGCTCATCATCATTTAACTTCTTAAAGCCAGCTTTACATTTACATTTGTAAGAGCTACTAATATTAATGCACTCCATATTTTCAGGACATGAATGCTTCGAGCATTGTTGGACATCTACATTTTATGTGTGTAGAAAAATTTTTGGTAGACAAATTTTTGTTTTTGATTTTTTAATTTAATTTCCAAAATAATTTATTTTTGTGTAATTTGTGTTCAAAATGAAATGTGGATAACCAAATGAAAATATGATGATTATGATGATGATGATGTGCAAAGTGCCACCAAAATGAAAAATTAATATGAATTATCTGTTTAAATAAAAAACAAGCACAAGAAATCACTTACCATCACAACCATGCATTGGATCACCAGAAAAACCTTGTGGACAAATGCATTTAAAACTACCTTCAGTGTTTACACATTCAGCGCTTCGTCCACAAGGCGATCTTGAACATTCATCGAAATCATTACAACCCAAAGTGGACCTAGCGTCACCTTCGTATCCTTCTGGACAATCACAGCGGTATCCTCCTTCAAGATTCGTGCAAATAGCGCCCGGGCCGCAAATATTTGTGTTAGTTGCACATTCATCGACATCAAAGCAACCATCGAATGGATTTCCAAATGTACCTTCAGGGCATTCACATGTATAATTTCCAGCTGTATTTATGCAATGTGCGTTTAATCCACATGCATTAGGATTCTGACATTCATCAATGTCTGAACATAACGTTTCACCATCTCCTTGAAAGCCATCTTTACATTTACATAAGAAGTGTGCTGGTAAATTGCAACATTCAGCGTTATCCACACATCTAGCTGCTATCGTCGGATCTTGGCATTCGTCGATATCTGAAATTGTTTATAATTCAATTATAACTTTTATTTCTTCAAACAATTTTTCATTATTATTATAAATTATCAATCAATTATTTTTAAAGATCTGACTGTATTTCTCGAACAAGTTATTAATTATTGATTCTAAAAGTCAAATGATTCTAAAAGAACTAATTTTTTTTTTATTATTTCTATGTAATAGCATAGTCTGCTTTAGTGTGTATACAAACCATAGTATTAAATTTTCTTTAGTATATCCTATATCGTCGATTGAGAAAATGTTTGCCGTATGCAGTATGTATATTATTGTTTTGAGAAAACCGCATAAATTTTTTTTTGTAGCATATCGATTTCCGCGTTTTTCGTTAAATTTTGCATCAACATAGGAATAGTATTTTTCTTTTGAAAATTCGTTCAGCAGTACTTAATCAATTCTAACGTAGAACTACCCTTGAAGGAAAAATATCTTTTTCTCTGTACCTATGTTACGTATTTAGCTAAATATTGCAGCAAATGGATTAAGATTTCGTGTGAAATAAAAAAATTACAATCATACTATAAAATATTAATTTAAAATTAATATTACGTTTTTGGTTTTTATTTTAATTAATTTAAATATTAAAATCGTAGTGGTTTCTTTATACCCTGAACCACCGATATTCTTATGAGACAAGGTTGCGCGAATAAAAAATCAATTAAGTTTATGTTTCAGCCTTAATAACAATTTAAATTTAATATTTTATTAATAAGAAAAATTCCATTTTGGATACATAAATAACATATAGCTCGCCGTCATGGTGTAGTGGTATTGGCATTATTCTACGGCGTGTTCGGTCGTGGGTTCGATTCCCACCTCGGACTGGAATTTGTGTCAATTTTTCAATTTGTCTCACTTGAATTAAGTGTTTGTGTTGTTGTTTTAAAAAAAGTTCGTGTAAGCTATTAGATTGTCATCAAAAACATTATTGTGCAAATAGTATCATATTTAAAAACATGTTTTCGAAAATAATAAAAAGATTTGAATTACCTTACTGATGGTGGTTTGATCTGTAGAAACTTTAATCGAAAATAATTCAAGAATTTTTATCAATATTCAATTCTATACCAATTCGAGCAAAAATCTAGTGTTTATTAATTTTAAATTTTCAATTTAAAGTTTTTCAATGTAATTTTTATGATTTATAATTTTAGATATAAGATAACAATCATTATTACCAATTTTGTCTCTTTATTTATTGGATGTTTTATTTATTTGAACATTTATTATGTATTTCTGATTTTTTCGACTTAATTTCAATACAACTTTATTTGTTTAATATTTGCACCAATTACGACTATAGTATCTTAGAAATATAAAAGATTGTATTTTTTGTATTACATATACTACTTATACAAAAAATAATAAGTATTTTATCACGCTCCATAATAATTAAATAATTTTTTATTTTTTGTATCTAACAAACATACAACAAACATATTATTATTTCAATAATTTTATTTCAAATCATGAAACTTTCACTGAATGCACGATATTCAGTAGCACAAAACACATATTAAAGTTAATTTAAAATGAGTTTGCATTTGAATGAATGAAATAATTTATAGACAATATTACTTTGATGCGTTTTCTATATTTTTTTTCACATAAATTTTGTCCTCAATAAAATCAAAGAATTAATTAATCTGTTTATTATGTAGTTATGTTATTGTTATTCTACGATGCAGCGCTATTAAGTTCGATTCCAAACTTAATCTTATATTAATGAAAGAATGATTTTTATGTTTATTTGTTACAAGAAAAAATAAACAAAAATAAATTAAATGTTGAGTTCAGCTTAAAGATTTTTCATAAAATCAAAATTATTTTTAATTTAATTGAATTTTTGGTATATTGTCTCATAAGATAATATATGAGTAGAATAAAATCTCTTCATAATCAAAAAATATTAATTGTAAGAAATATACCAATTTTTATTGAGTTTTATCCTCTACACTACATTATTTCAAATGCTATATTATTTTCAGCATTATTTAATAATAGAATTATTGATTGAGGTTAATTTCACAATGTCAATTTTACATACCACAAATCAAAATATTTCTAAAATATCGGTAAAAATATTCTTTTCGCTCTGGTTTAGAAAAAATTATATCTCGGATTAATTATAGCATAAATATTACAATAATATATTGAAAACATGAGCATATAGTGGAAATACTTCATGGAACTTTTCTTCCACATTTATAATTAATAATTACTTTACATATCTTTTTTTACTAAATACATGTGTTTTATTTAATAGCAAACAAGTTCTGATCATTATAATTGTATACTATGCTTAAAATGATTGAAAAAAATCTTTTAATGATAATGAATAGCTTAAGTGGGATATGATGTAGGCACTAAATTTTTTAAAATATATCTTTAATAAAAATCATGATAGTAAAAAAACACGGCACTCCGAAATAATTTATACGGACATAATTTATACGAGAAAAACGACATTGTTCATACGATAAATAATGTCGGTTTATTTTTGTATAAATAATGTCGTTTTTAAAACGACATTATTTATCGTATGAACAATGTCGTTTTTTTATCGTATGAATAATGTCATTTTTAAAACGACACTATTTATAATGTAGAAATAATGTTGTTTAGAAGCGACCTTATTTATAAGAAAAAAAAAACGACTTTATTCATATGATAAATAATGTCGTTTTAAAAGCGACATTATTTATACGAAAAAAAACGACTTTATTCATATATAAATTTTGATGTGCCTGAAAGCGACATAATTCATTTGTATGGTAGGAATAATGTCGTTTTTTCGTATAAATTATGTCCGTATAAATTATTTCGGGACCCCAAAAGACACCCAACTGTCTTATATTATAAATACAAATTAGAACAAATGTAATGAATGATCTACCATCCGGATTTTTTACTTTGCAATGGCATCTCTGAATAATAGGACCTCTGTTTTGTTTTTAGTTTTTTTTATATCAACCTATCTTTAATAAATAACTTTTTTTCAAAATTTCGCATAAATCAAAATGTGGCGTTCGCAACAAATTAACATTAATCCGAAAGAATTAAATCAATCTACCTAATGTAACGGTACAAAATATCGTATGATTTTCAAACCCTTTTTTGAATTGACATTCTTTTTGTTAAGAAATAATTTTAGAATTTTACATTTTGAATTAAATAAAAATCAGTCTTAAACAGAACTTCAAACTAAAAACATTGTTTTATTTTACGATAAATAAAACATCATAATAATATCAAAAGGGATATCATTTTGGTAAGAAGTTCACGTTGGACTCAACAATGGTCTCGAGGAGACCATATATATATATGTATAAATATGTATGACATTTAGCTAATATTGCTAGGCGACAAATTAAAGTACAAGAGAATTTTTATGTCGAGAATTTTTATGAACGGATATAAAAGTATATTCCATTAAAAATTTATTTGATAACATATAATTATATTTGAATTGTGCAAAATAAAAAATAATTATATTATGCGAGTTATTTAATTTTGAAATATTAAAAATAATCCTAAATATTTGAATTAAAAGTTGAGAAAATGCAAATTGAATCCATGTTACTAAAGAATTTCGGTTCGCTGGCATGGTTTAAATACTATGTATGCAAATTAACTAATCAGAAAATATTACTCTTAC